>WOVY01006556.1:0-171278 GCA_013436015.1 Rhipicephalus annulatus
TTGCAGCGTTTTCTAGGCACTGTCAATGTTTACCGGCGATACATCGACCACTTCAGTCAAATCGCTCACCCACTGACGCGCCTGCTCAGCAAAGACGCCACCTGGAACTGGGATGCGGAGTGTTAACTGGCTTTCACTCAGAAATGCGTGACATAATAGCCAATCCTAATAATAGCAATCTACGATGCCACTAAGCCTTGTGTGCTATACTGCGATGCATCCAACAGAGGTATCGGCGCTGTCTTGAAGCAGGCTGATGATGAAGGTAGAGAGCACCCAATCGCATACCATTCACGGAAGTTACTAAAACACGAAATTAATTACGCCATCACAGAACTCGAATGTTTGCTAATTATTGACGCCATCAAAAATGGCACTGCTATCTACACGGGAAACCTTTCACTGTGATGACAGATCACGCAGCGTTGTAATGGCTTAAAAGCATCAAGAATCCCTGAGGCCGACTTTTCCGGTGGTCCTTGAAACTCTCCATGTACGACGTGAACATCAAACACCAAAAGGGCATCGACAACATTGAAGCTGATGCACTATCTCGAAGCCCGGTAGTTCAACTCCTATCTGCTGAGCAACTGCGAGAGCATGACAACGACAAACCACCCGGAAAGCATACCGTTGACAACGGACTGAGTATAGTGACACGCAGGGGAATACGAAAAGTCTATGTGCCGTTTGCTTTCCGGTCTTCTCTTCTCCAAAAAGCTCATGACGCTTTCGGTCATGTCGGGGTAAAGAAGACGCTGCGGCTTCTCTCTCCACAGTACTATTGGCCCGACATCATCACCGACGTGAGTGAGAACATACGCCACTGAGATACCTGCCAGCGCTGCAAGATACCGAAGAACAAACGATTTGGTTCCTTGGAGTCTTTGCCACCAGCGGAACAACCGTTTCATCTTCTGGCCATGGACACTATTGGAGGTTTTGGCAATTACGGCTCATCCGAAAGATTCATTCACTTAGCCGTTGATCATGCCACCCGTTATGTCTGGGCTTTCGCACACAAGACTGAGACCTGCGACGCGTACATCTCTTGCCTGAAGAGTATCTCCGCTGCTGGAAAGCTGCGGAAGTTCCTTTCCGACCACGCCACAGGATTCTATGCCGGCAAATTTAAGCAGTTCCTCAAGCACAACAATATTCATCAGCTTTTAACAAGCTCACAACGCCCGCAGCGTAATGGCCTAAACGAGCGCACTAATAAGACGATCGTTACTCGCCTCCGATGCAAGATCAACAGTGAACCCCGAAAACCGGGGCCGCGTCTCCTCTTGGACGTTGTCGACGAGTACAATAGAACGCCTCACGAAGTCACAGGCTACCCACCCTGCTTTCTTATGTATGGCACATCATCGTATCCCTATCTTCTTCCAGGCGTTAACGAAAACCTGCAGGAAGCTCGTACAAACGCAGTCCGAAATTCAGTAGCATATCACGAGAAAAACAAGATCATATATGACAAGAAGTTCCTTCCATTAGAGCTTCAAGTGGGAGACTTTGTTTTATATGAAACACCCTGGCACCCCAACCGTGGCAAACTCAGCGCAATCTTGGAAGGACCCTATACGATCATACGCATGATTTCGGCAGTTAACAACGAGATCGACCACAGCGTGGCTCCACTCGGTCGCCAGACTGACATCGTTCATCTCGGGAGACTTAAACGATATAATCCGCCCCTGCACCTACGTCTCTCTCGGGGGAGGGGGGAAGCGTGTGACGAAGACAAATAAATGGTTCATCGTACAGCCATCACGCCTCCTGCGTCATATATATATATATATATATATATATATATATATATATATATATATATATATAAATATTGTAATGAATCTGAATAACGGACGCTCTGCTGTTACTGAAGAAGACGATGACGATCGTTCGCTGTAGTAGTAGCTCGCGCATGCCGCTCGCCAGTAGCCAGGCCTGCCTCATAAACACCTTTTGCCAAGCTGCGTCTGAACCTTGCTCGACGTACAATACCTCTATTTTAAGTGGTGGAGGAGCCGAGGTTCCTATCAACCTGGAACTTCGCAATCGAACGCTACCCTTACCGTTCACCATGACTGCTCCTGGTCCTTCTCAAGCTGCCCCACCAACAACAGTCTTCTGTACCGGCGTGCCTCGGCATCGCGACCCACCAATTTTTCGTGGCAACGATGAACAAGACGTCGAGGACTGGCTCGTCGAGTACGAAATCGTAAGCGCTTCCAACAAATGGAACGCCTGCGACCACCTCACGAACGCGCACTTTTACATCGATGATGTCGCCAGCCTCTAGTTCAAGAACCACGAAGGCGAAATCACCAACTGGTCCGCCTTCAAGACCACCATCGCCGCGGTGTTCGGTCATCCCGCCGTGCGCCGGCTTCGCGCGGAACAGCGTCTGCGTAGTCGAGTCCAGCACAGCGACGAGACCTTTACAAGTTATATCGAAGATGTCTCGACATCGACGGCAAGCGCGTCGATGCATCTCTAACCGAACACGACAAAATTAAGCACCTTATCAAAGGAGTTGACGACGATACCTTCCAGATACTCGTCACTAGGAACCCACAGACTGTCATCGACGTTGTCCAGCTCTGTCAGGAGTACGACGAGTTGCGTAAGCAGCGTGCTTCAGCGGCCCTGCGCGTCGAGGCACGCTGCTTACGCAACAATAGCCAGTCATTTCGGCATGTCGTGGGCACAGGACATTGTTCACTGGCGCTTCTTCTGGCTGAGCATGTACCGCCACTTTTTCCATTATGTTGCAGCCTGTGACCTTTGTGAACGATGAACGACGAAAAAAATACGAATAACTCCACTGCCTGGCGTCTTCAGCTGCTCACCATACCAACTGAACTATTCTATCGTGTTGGCGTTCACTTTCTTGCCTTGTTTCCTTGTCAGCTACGAAAAATTGGTGCAATGTGGTCAAAACATACTATGCTACTCGATACGTGATCACACGGGCCCTTCCAATCATCTGCATTACTGATGTTGTCAATTTACTCGTGAAGAACGTGATCCTACACCATGGAGCCCCTGGGCAGCTTCTTACCGACCGAGGCTGCTACTTCCTTTCTTTTTATAGTGGTTCATGACCTTCTCCGCTTCTGCCCCTGCGCCACTAAACACAAGCTCTCGACTGCTTCTCATCCTCAAACGAATGGTCTAACATGACGGCTCAACTCCACTTTTTCTGACATGCTGTCCATATATTTATCTACCAACCATCACGACTGGAACAGTGCGTTACCGTTTTTTAGATTCACCTATAATTTCTCTCGACACGACACCCTTCAGTTCTTTCTATATCTTCTGGTCTTCAGTCATGACACTGAAGTAGCTTTAGACACTCTCCTACCGACCGGACTAAATGACACGTCTGAGTACGCTCGGGACGCAATAACCAAGGCCCTATAGAGTCGCGCGTAGTTGCTCCACGACGACTAGTGAACTCCCAGGAGAATCAGAAGCACGTATATGACGCCCATCATCGTGACGTCCATTTGGCACCTGATAATCTCATCATCTTTTGGTCTCCTTCGCACCACGCTGCACGTTTGGAGAAGTTACTGCCATGCTATTCAGGCCCTTAGCGGGTCTTACGCTAGGTAATCGACGTCACCTACGAAATCACACCTACAAGCCCCGCCATCATTCACCGTCTTACTGACATAATGCATGTTACGCGGTTCAAGCCATATTCTACGGGCGCCTTCTTATTATTACGGGTCGGTGATTCAGCTACCGGGAATTCATGTAACGGGTGGACGAGGACGAACAAGAGGGCAGGGACGAAGACAATATTGATATATACTGCAATCATTGCGCCATCTTGCCCACCACTGAGTTTTTTTGTGTCTTACCAGTAAACATACTCTCCACATAGCAATGTCATGAACGTTAATGAATACAGCAGCTTCATCAGTCTTCGCGTTAGACCATTCGTTTACAGATTTTTCGAAAGAACACAGCGCGCACGTGCATCACATACGGGACCTGCTTTCTGCAGAAGACCTGAATATAGACGAGAAGTTTTGGCAGATAAGAGCTGAGCAGGAAGCTTTCTGTCAAGAAATGAAGCAACTGCTCAAAAGACGCACAATCTCCAGTTAATCAATTCTTCGTGACCTCCATCTAATTTTAGATACAAAAGGACGACCGACTTCCATCACACGGACGCGTACATAAAGCGCAACTTTCAATTCAAGAAAACATCCACTGCTTTGGTTTGTTGTTGTTGTTGTTTGTTGTTGTTTATTCAAAAATAGATACTTTTTTATGAATACATTTTTTGCATGTCGAATGAACAATCGGAGGTCCGAAAGTAAAAACTGTCAGGGGGACCTCCTAACAAAAAGTAAAAAGAGGACAAGCTTTTTAGTCAGCAAACAGCGATAAAATCACAGCAATATTTAAAAGAAAATGGTACAAAAACGTAGGGCCATATTACCATTATTGACAATGTGCTTGAAACAAAGAAACCAAAAAATAAAACATTCAAGTCATAAGTCATTTAACAATAAGACCTTCAAGCGCTTACTAAAAGAGTACATTGAGCATGATTTGAGATCGACAGGCAGCATGTTCCACAGTGTTATGCATGAAAAGTGTGCCATCATTTGACCATAGTTGGTACGTACTTTAGAAAGAAGTATATTACGGTTAGCTGAAAACCTAGGGCTGTTAGTATTTGCAAGAGTAACTCCCGAGAAACTGGAAATGTGTAATTCATTATCAAGGATACGAAACATGATCATTAGAATTTTGTAGCTAAAGAGTTTATGCAGACGTAAAAAGTTCATGTTGCTAAAAAGGGGGGCTGATGGTGATAAAAATGGTTTGAAAGTAATGAGTCTCAAACCTTGCTTCTGTAATCGTTCTAGATGATTTACATGTGACCAATATGCATTTCCCCATGATGATACGCAGTATGAAAGGTGACTATGAATGAATGCGTAATATAAAGATAAAAGGATTTCAGTGGAGCAGTAAGGTCGTGTTTCGGTGATCACGTGAACACCGAAAGACACCTTTTGAATTAAGGCCTGCGAATTCTCACTGAATTTCAAATGTTTATCTAATACCACACCATGAAATTTAGTAGATGAACGAGCATGAATGAAGTGTCCATCAAGCGTCACTGCTAATGAAGCGATGTTTGGAAACAACTGCGGGCAATGGAATACCATGACATTAGTCTTTGATGGATTGATGAGTAACAGATTCGATACACACCATGAATGAACGTTATTTAAGTCGACGTTTTGTGATTGTTGTAGCATTAGTGGATCCTTGTGTGCGGTAAAAATAATAGTGTCATCAGCGTAGAGAAGAGCGTTAGTGTGATTTAGACGAAGTGGTAAGTAATTTATAAATAACAAAAACAGGGGGGGTTACAGGATTGACCCTTGAGGAACGCCAATATTAGTGGTTTTTGGAGATGAAAAACTCTGGTTTATCTTAACAACCTGCGTCCGATCACCAAGATAGCTTTTAATGAGCTGATGGGGTGGTCCAGATATGCCGTAACAGTCAAGCTTATGAAATAGGATGGCGTGGTTAATTGTATCGAAAGCTTTAGTAAAATCAATAAACACCACTCCAAAAAGAAGTCCTTCAACAATTGTCAATTTAATCCGGTCAGTGAAAGTTATTAGTGCCACTTCAGTCGAAAGTCCTGGATGAAAGCCAAATTGGTGATCAGATAATATGTTGAATTTAGATAGGTATTTCATTGAACGGTAGCAAATTAGTTTTTCAATGACTTTACTAAAGATAGCTAGAATGCAAATTGGGTGATAGTTGTTACAGCATTCGCAATCACCTTTCTTAAAAATGGGGATACTTTTTTCTGCTTTAAGGCCTTTAGGAAACACAGCAGCCGCGAAAAGCTTATTGATTAAATAGGCTAAGATTGGGTAAAGTTCTTTTGATACAAGTTTAATTTTAGAAGAGCAGATTTGATCAAGCCCTGGGCCAGTATTCTTCAATGATAAGATGATATTGTTAACTTCATCTGCTACTGTGGGATACAAGAAGAAAGATTGAGGAGTACGTAGAAGACTTGACAATGAGAGTTCCGACTGAGTGTTTGTATTAGTACTCACAGGGGTGCTGAAATGAGAGCTGAAAACCTCCGCAATAGAATCAGAATCAGTGTATCTGTTTTCGTTAACAGATATAGCAGTTGGGTGCCATTTAGGCTCATTGCTTTTCAGAAATTCTTTAATTACTTGCCACTTCTGCCTTGTCTTGCCACAATTATTTCTAATCTTACTTTGATAGTATTCCCGTTTAGCGTGCTTTAGGGCAGCTCCCAAAATATTGGAATAAGTTTTTAGCCGACATTTCAATGAATGATTGAATGGTTCTGCCTTGACCATTTTGCGAAGATTGTCCTTTTTCCTTATAGAATGCATTAGTACCTTAGTAATCCAAGGATTCCTAGGTGCACGGAACCATTGTTTAGTTATGGTTTCAGAGCACGACTGACTAATACATTCTTTTACCTTAGCTGAAAAAAAGTTGAATGCAGTTTCAGCGTTACTTTCGTCATATATTTCGTTCCAATTAGTCTTTCGAATGGTGTCTACAGAGGCTTTTGAATTAAACGTAGTGTGCACGTTAGTTTTACTACGGCGAATCTCTTTAGAACCGAAACACAAAAATATCGGATAATGATCCGTGATAGCAAAATACAATACTCCTGCTCTAATGTCATCAATAGACATACTGACCAAAATGTGATCAATCAGTGTGTGGGAATCACACCTAGTTAGAGTACGTATTACTGACGAAAAGCCGCAACTAAGAAAACAACGTACGTATTCAGAACAGGATTGGCTCTGTTGATCAGCGACATTAATGTTTATGTCACCACATATAACTACGTTCTTGTTCTCTTCAATTAGTTCGTTTGCAATAGCTCAAGTTCGGCGCAAAACTCTGCATATGATGAAGAAGGGGATCGGTAAAGTGATATAATGATGGTGTTACGGTTGGTCATCGGCAAATGATGACAATCAATTTCAATGCAAATGAATTCGCAAAGTGGTGTGCTTAAAGACAAATCAAGTCGGCGCCGGTAAGGCACAGAAGATTCAACCAAAATAGCTGAACCGCCTCCACGACTACCCATACGATGACAATATTCTGATGTGTAGCCAGGCATTCCATACAGGGCGCCGTCGTGTGAAGTCAACCAAGTTTCTGATAAGCATACGAGTGAAAACGTATGATTGACAACTGAAAAGAAAGCGCTAAGGTCATCGTAGTATGTACGAAGGCTTCTTATGTTAAAATGAATCAGAGACAATGCATACGTATTCGCCTTGAGAAGTTCTTTGGTGCGTTCGAGTGAAAATATGGCGGCGTTCATTTTGAACGGTGACTTTAGTATAGTAAAATGGGGCTTACAATCACAAGTTACTTAAATACGGCAAGATCTCCCACGCCAGAGATGCGGTGTACTCGACTAGCTTCCGATTTCCTGGCCTTGAATCTGTCCAGAGAAATTTCCATCCCTTGGCTCTCTTCAGCTCAAGGGCTTGCGCTAAAAGTCACTTATTCTCTGGTGTCAGGTGGTCATTGACGTACATAGGTGCAATTGAATTCCTTGAAAGCCCAATAGCTGTTGTAGTAAGTCTTGCTTTTCTTGCTTTAGAAGCGAAGTCTGTTTTTTTCAACCTTGAACAGAACCTCGCAATTTTATGCGTGCCCTGCCTTCCCGGTACACGGTGCGCTATATCTACATCACTCGGGGCCATCACATAGCCAACTTTTTCGCCAATGGCCTGCACAATAGCGAGGCAGCTCTCGCCATCTGTCTTCCGAATACCTTTTATTTTGACATTGTTCGTTCGTGAATTCTGCTCAACGTGAGAAAGCCACTGTGAGAACAGCCTGCAGTCATCTTTCAGTGATTTGTTTTCATCCCTCAACTCCTTGTTCTCTTTCGCGAGAGCTTCATTTCTGGTCTTGACTGATTCATAAAGTTCATTGAATGCCTCAAGGCTGTTTCGCATGTTTGAAATCTCAGAGCGGAGAGCTTCTATCTCCCTTGCCAATTCAGCATTTGTAGGCATATTGACAAGATGCAATCACAACACAAAATGGCAGGAGCGGCAGTGGCTATGACAGAGCACAAAAAAGAGAAAGGACTGGCAAAGCACCAACCTGTACAGAATTCAAGTGGGTAGATAGAAGCAGTCACGCTGCCACAACCACTGCTGCCAAATGATCGCCGTCGTCCAGGAGCACGTCCTTATGTAGGCTCTTGTCCCCGCTAGGCGTCGGAAGTGCACACTACGCAGGCGCAGAAGTGCAGTCCAAGCCAGCCCAGCAAGTCAGCCACGAGAGCGAAGCAGCCAAACGTGACACGTTTATTGCTTGAATACACGCTAACAGCATATGACGATCAGCCGGAGGTAACAGGTTCCGTAGATCTGTACAGAATTCAAGTGGATAGTTAGAAGTTTTGTGATTCCCTGTGCCCTAAATTCATGGTCTAATGACCATGAATTTACGGCACAGGGAATCACAGAAGCACAATGCTGCGTTTGACGCAGAGGAGTATCTGCCACATTGGCAGTAATTCATAAGTTCTGGATTGTTCATGTACGCCAGGAGACAAAAAAGTTGATCAACAATTGTTACCTTTGAAACCCATTCCGAACAAAGCCCATGAATGTGAAAAATTCCTCCCTGTGAGATCTAGCTAATATGTCTCGCTGCATTGAAGTTGTCGGAATCGTTTTTGCAGGCCCGTAATATACCAAACCCAACCAGAGGGAACCCCTATGTACCAAGGAGTACACAGTGCTGTTTATTTACGTAACCTCATGAGCTGTAAATTTAGAAGTGGTAAATTCTTTCTCATTGGACAGTTTTGTTTTTGCCTTCAAGATATTGCTTGCTCCCAGAGGGGTGTCTATTTCTGTGTTCTCGGGCAAGACCTTCAGAAGGCATGAGAAGAGCTACATGGCAAAGGGAAGCTTATCAGTCGATCTCCCTTAGCTGCATTTCTTGCGACTCATCAAATATCGTGAATAATAATATATTCGTGATTAACACCCATTGGTGTGATGTCTGGTGGGAAAAGCTCCCCCGGTTGATTCAATTCAACTTTTCGAAAACTTCTCGATAAAAGCATTCCCGCAAGTGAGGAGCTGATCACCTTGCTTCCAGAAGCCAAGCTGTGATCAATTCCCGTCCTCTAACCTACACGTACACGCCGGCAGGAGGCCCATTGCTGGTGTAACCGGCTGGATTTCTCGTCTAGATACCCATTATTACTCATCCGGATCCTAGCCCGTGTGAAACTTCAACCTGGCCACAGATTACGAGGCATGGTGTTAAAGAGAAGATGGATTATCGTAAAATGCCATTAAATCATCTGTAGTAAAGATTGAGAGGGGTGTCTCCTGGAACTGTGGACTCTACACTGGTATCCCCAGGGGCGTAAGCGATTTTTAACAGTAGGGGACGTCGTACTATTGCAAGACTACAAAAAGAATGAGTGCATACGGCCAGTAGGCCGAACATTGAAAGTACACCCTGGTAGTAATGAACTGATGCGGGCTTACACCATCAAAACAGTAAACAGAAAGGTGTTTAAATGTCCTGCTCAACCTCAGCATCGCCTGGAAGTGCCTACTGCCTCTGCGGTGAAAAATAATGTGTTCAGAAAAAATGTTTAACAATTTGGAGTACTGCGTACTCAACAATGGGAGCGCACTGAGCCATCCCGTTAGAATGGAAGTGCCCTGGAAAATGGAAGTGTAAATGGAAATGGAACTGAAGAACTGCTGGGTGGCATCCGCTTTGTGAACCAGCGTAGCCTCGATTACCACTGTATGTGGGATCTGTAAAGAAATATGATGTACAAATAAACGCTGACAGCTAGTGAAGGAAAAGAAGAAGAAATAGTTCAAGTTCGAACTTTGCATTACAGCTGCTCCTGGTTGAGTAGTTTCTTACTAGCTAATGCCTTAGCGTCCCCATAAGCAAACTCGCTCAGGACTATACGCCACTTCACTTCATCCCATATATTATTATATTGTTATTCAATCGTATCAGGCGGATGCACGAACGCCAAATTATGGACTTCTTTGCAGCTTAGAGAGCTGAATTTCGAGTGCTACAGATAGAACTACTATAATTAGGTGTGTTCATAATTTCATTTATTTCGAAGTGCGGCTGTCGTTTTGTGTACCACCGTGCAGTGAGGTTTACTTCACCCGCAACTTGTTCTGGGAAAGTGCAGGGCATAATATGGGCAGTAAGGGCCCTCTATCGCTATTTCAACGTATTGGTTATAATGACCGAATCCCGCTGACCCTTCCAATTTATTATAAGAATAATTGAGAACTCTTTAAAGATGTGCATACACTCTCCTTGAAAATCGCCATACTTCCAGATTGTTATGGGAAACACGGCTCTCTGAAAGAGAGTGAACGATCATGTTTACAGAGAGAGTGATTTATGTAACAAGACACTGCTGACCCACCTAGTAATAGGGATTCTTTTATCTGTTTTTTTCTCTTGCTTGGTTGTTCATTTGTATAGCACCTTCCAGATACGACGTCGTTTGAGTCCTCATCTGCTAGTCTTGCACAACCATTACCAGCTCGTTAGAGCTATATCTTCAACGATATGTAATTCAATGTTTTCATATGAACATCTATAAATTTTATTTGATATTAATTTTTACTGCTTGAGTGATGAAAATCTGGTTTTCACAGAGTTGCTTCCTCGAGAATAAAGGCTTCGAATAGAGCACAGCCAACGAGAGAAAACAAAGGGGAAGTAAGAGGACAGACACTTGCAGAGACCACTGTGTAAAATAAATGCCCATTTTTTAACGGCAACCTTAGTTGTCACAGCAAGTAGAGTACGTTTTTTAGGCAGTACCTGCGTCTTTTTATAACCAGCGAAAACATTTATAGAAGTGCTTGGCAGAATAAAACAGATCGCTAAGACCCGCTCTCCCGTTCCCTGCCGAGTAAACTAGAGAATAAAAAAATTCCGTCATACCCACGAAGTGAATGATGATGAGTGGGCGAAGCTCCGGAGGTAAACCTGGTAAACCATGAATCCTCTGTACATTTTGCCCACTCGATTTTATTACATCGCTCCCCCTAGCGCACGTCGCCGCACTAATCGAACGATTGCCTTCAACCAATGACACGCGCCATATGTGACATCATTCCTATTTTATAAGATCTCGCGTCTTTCATCAACTACAAGTACCGCTTTCTAGTTTATAACATCTTGCATCTTTTCATCATCAGCTACAAGTACCACCATCTAGTAAACACTACAAGAACTAAACGAGAGGTGGCTACATACAGGAGACGGTACCGCCATCTAGTGAACACTGCAAGAACTAAACTAGAGGTGGCTACGTACAGGCTACAGGGGACGCACCGCCCACGCCCTTGAGGAGCTTCGCCCCTAAAAATGAGGGTCCCTAGTGCCAATTTTTCAGTTTCATCGAACCATGCAGTTGAACGAGGCATGAATGAACAATCAAGACAACCTAGCGCAAACTAACAACTGGTTTTACCGAGGCATGAAATCATATTTTAATGGTATCCGCCAACAGGAAATGTACCCCTAGAGCTAACAATTTAACAGCTAAAAACATGAAAAAAAGCTCAATCAGTAGACATCAAGGAAACAGCTTAATTTTGTCGCAATAACACATGAGAGGCAACCAGAAAAGCTCAACGAACATGAAAAGGCGACCTGCATGAGGACAGATGCGCACACGTGAGAATGCCGTGTATACTGAGCTGGTCACTCGGTACGTGGAGTAAGAACAGGCATAACCTTTGTCAGTAGTAACTGTGGATGGCCGAGTGATTCACCCTTCTTTAATGGAACCAAGTTGGAGCCCATGAAAATGACACTTTCCGCACGTAGAGTTAATTTTCTACTCCAGCAACACTTGAATAACAGTCCGAAAGTTAGAAGCTTAGAAACGTCATTTAGGTTCTGCCGTGATAGGAGTGCGACATGCACTCGACGTGCAAAAAACTGCCGTTTGAATGGGATCTATCGTAAGTGTCATATCGAGAGACTATTTTAACAGTAAAGTGAATTGGGTAATTTATTTTATTTTATTTATTTATTTACAAAATACTGCAGGCCCATTTAAGGGCCCCAGCAGGAGCGGCAAATATCATATTCTTGCACATAGGTGCAAAACAGCAAGAACAAAAACGTTACATCATATACAAAAGATGCAAAAACATAGGTAATGGTTAAGTACGCTCAAGTGCCTCTCCAGAGCTGGTTAACGATTGAGGTAGGCAGTTTCAGTCGTTTATGGTTCAAGGAAAGAACGAGTATTTGAAAATGTTTGTTCTGGCGAATGTGTTAATGAATGAGTTTGTCGATGCCGGGTTTGTCTTGTCGTAAGCGGTTTCAGATACAAATCACGGTTTACTGACAGCTTGTTGTTAATTAAAAGAAAAAAGAAACTTGAGCCTGTGAGTTTTACGACGTTTTACAAGTGTGGGTATACTGTTTTCTTTCATATGGTTTGTGGGGGAATCAGTTTTTCGGTACTTGGAGTAAATAAAACGTACTGCTTCGCGTTGGATTAGTTCGAAAGCCTCAATGTTTCTTTTTGTGTATCGGTCCCAGACGATTGAGGCATATTCCAATGAGGGGCGTATAACAGACAAATAAGCTAGTTTTTTTACAGTAAAAGGAGCATGCTTTAGTTTGTGTCTCAAAAGACCAAGTTTACGGAAAGACGATGCGCAAATATTAGAGATGTGCTTATTCCGGCTGAGGTAGTTTGTTATAGTGACACCAAGGTACTTATACTCAACAACCTCAGCTAGTGTTTGGGTACCAGATTGATATGTAAATGGTAAAATATTTTTGTTGGTTACTCGCATAGAGACGGTTTTGTCTGTGTTTAACATCATCTCCCATTGCTCGCACCTTGCAAAGATATTTTGGAGGTTAGTGTTTAGCAAGACCTGGTCGTCATAGGAAGTTATTTCATTAAACAGCACACAATCATCAGCAAACAGTCTGATCTGAATCGGCGAAGAAACAGTATCAACAATGTCATAAATATAAATTAAAAATAATAAAGGCCCAAGTACACTCCCTTGGGGAACCCCAGAATTTACAGGGAGCGGGTCAGTGCAATTACCCGCAATGCTTACAAACTGAGCGCGGTCAGACAAATAGGAAGAAATCCAGGAAATTAGAATTTCTGGAAGGCCAATTGATTTCAATTTTTGAATAAGCTTATCAAGGTGAACAAGATCGAATGCTTTCGTGAAATCCAAGAAGATGACTTCAACTTGACCTGCCTTATCTAAAATTTGTGAAAAACTGTGCACAATAGAAATTAACTGAGTTTCTGTGGAAAACCTTTCCTGAAACCATGCTGAACATACGAAAGTATGTTACTTTCATTGGGCGACGTCATAATAAATTTAGCTATAATATGTTCAAGCACTTTGCAAGACGAAGACGTTATAGAAATTGGACGATAGTTTGACACCAAATCTTTATCACCCTTTTTGTGCACTGGAGCAATGCGTCCCACTTTCGAGTCACGAGGCAAGCGACCGGAATGGATGGAAGCGCGGAAAATGATTATAAGGAATTCCGATAGCATCTCGGCATATCGTCGAAAAAAGTGTTGGGAATTTGGTCAGGACCGGTTGAAGTTTTAGTTTTCAAATTCAGGAGCAACGAAACAATACCGGGTAAAGACAAAATATCTGGAACGTCGTCATTATTTCGAGAAAATTGGTGCAGTGGCTCGTTAGAGGCAGAAAAAACGTTATGGAAGTACAAACTGAAATGATTGGCAATAGTTTTCTTGTCGACAATAGTTTCTCTTTCTTGTGTGATTTGTTCAACACAATTGGTCTTTTTGCTCAAAAAATTCCAAAATTTTTGTGGGGCCGACGTAATAAAGTTGGGTAGAGTATTCTGAAAGTATCTAAACTTAGCTATCTTCATAGCCTCGTTCAGTGTGTCCTGGGCAGAAAGAGTAATAATGCGTGGAGCACCCTTGCGTTTAAGCCGCTTTAGTTTCTTTTTCATGCGCAAGACATTTCGTAATTTATTACTATGTACTATATAGCGTTGAAATATTTCGCAAAATGTATTCGCTCTACCTGAGAGGTAACGAGATCAATGTGTGTGCCTTTCTCGCATGCGCACATCCTCAGTGTTATTACGCACTGCTTTCTTTGATGTTTCATTACACTTTTTCGACCGTCAAACGCTTCTTTCACAAACTTTAACGTTTGTAATAATACCTACTTAACGTGTTTTTAGGGCTTTTTAGTTATTTTTTGTTAGATCTGACGGGGACAAGTTCTGTTGACTGATAATATTCAAAAGGCTAATTTTTCTTTATTAAACTTAGTTGTTAGTTTCCGCTTGTTTGAATTGATTCTTCTCTCTTCTTTGTCCCACCACATCGGTCAGCTCAAATGAACTCTTACCAAGAAAGAAAAGAAGACACCAGTTTCTAGCAAGACACCACAACGAAACTCATACCAATTTATCAGAAACCAAAGCAGAAAGGTTTTCTCTGAAATTTTGTCTTCTTTTCTATTTTTAACCTTTCCGCAACCTTGCGGGTTTCCGCAGGACTCATTTGCAATAGTTGTGTTCATGTGCTTCGTGTTGTCGATGAATTCGCCCTAGTGCTGTCAGTATATAGCTTTCTCGTTAGCTTAATCAGCAGAGACTGCCCTGAATAGGCGTTGGGGCCGAGCAGTGGCATGGCTAAAAAAAGAGGACGAGCTCAAGGGTTTATCCCCCACCAGAAGTTTTTCACGCAAGCCGCCCACCCGTCCGCCACTTAGCCACCTTTTTCTTGGTCGCTTCACGCTGACATGATTTAGTAACTTTTGGTGCTATATCTTATTATCATTCCTGGGAGATTTTGCACTGAATGATTTTTTCATACGAAAAACGTGTCGTGGTGTTTGTGAAGATTTTGTCACTCTAAGATTTTGGGCAAGAATGTCGGTCGAGAGCGTTTGAAGTTAAATACGGGATTATTGCTACAGCAGTGGTCCTACTTACACCCGCCATAATAGACCTCGCTGCAGTCGATCAGTACGACGATTCTCACTAAGCAGAGGCTTGTTTTAACGGGAAAAGCCGAACATAGTTGCGAGGCATGATAAGCCACGTTCAAGCATAGTCCCACCGCGGCGGTCTGGTGTCTGAGGTACTCGGCTTCTGACTCGGAGGTAGTAGGACCAAATTTCAGTTGTGGTGGCTGCATTTTCAATGGAGGTGAAAGTTCTGTGGGTCCATGTGGTCAGATTTAGATGCACGTTAAAACCGCAGGTGGTGAAAATTTTCCAGGTCATCCACTGTGGTGTTCCTCATAATCATATGGTGGTTTTGGGACGTTAATCCCCACATATCATCAGCCACGCTCAAGTATACTGCAGAGTCACACTCTTCGAACGTGTTCTAAAAACTGAAGCCAGAGACCAACATTTCTACTGAAATTTCGCACGTTATGCTAACATCTAAGCACACACACACGCAAACATAGTCATACACGCGCCCTTTACACAATATTCAGCTCATCTATTCAACTTATATTGTGTGCTTGTGCTGGTATTAGGTCATGCTGCAGGTCAGCATGACGTAAGTTACCTAAAATGGCTGACAGTCTTTCTATGCGAATTTCAAATGTAGGAAGAAAAAATTCGGCAGATCCAGCGCATCTATGAATCGATGTTATGCGAAGCATTTGGAGGGAAGGTGAGCGCGTAACAAGTTTCCTTATTGAACGACACGTCATGAAACTACGCTAAATATGTGTACAAATGTCGCACACACAGACGTATGTTTAAGAGTTAAGGATGTTTATATAACCAGTTGTTTGCACTTGCACAACGATGCCAACTGGAACATGCGTATTAGCAATACAAGAAGGCAATATAAAGCGCTAATACTCGTGACGATGCTGACCCTGAACACTGCTACATAAATCAGTTTCAGCGCATGGCACCTATTCACAATTAAGGTTAACCTGACGTGAATGCTGTATCAAAGGAGTACATATTTATAGTTTATAAAATTCGATAGCCAGCACTGCAACCACTAGTAACTTTTCACGAAGATTAGTGTCTATTTGAAAAATAGATCAGAGACCTGGCCTAGCTTTGTGGCAGAATGCTTCATTGCCACACACTATACTTGGGTTCGATTCCAGCTATATATATATATATATATATATATATATATATATATATATATATATATATATATATATATATATAGCTGGAATCGAACGCGTCATTCGAAGGTCACAGGTTCGAATCCTGCCCACAGCAAGCTATCTTTTCACCCACTTTTCTTTATATTTACATTACAATTTGGTCTAATATCTTTCCCTATACTTTCCTTGGCATTATTGTCTGTTAGATCTCAATATTTTGTGTAAAAACACGAAAAACGTGCCCTTAGGTATACACTTCTTTCCTTATTCATTAATGAGGGTCTCGTACTGGCAGACTTAGTGCCTTTAGGTTGTATACGAGAGACTATTGGTCAACTGCCCAGTCGTAACAAGTTCACGTGCTACGCGACGCAAACAGGCTCAAAAGAGTGTGCCTCACTTGCCGCCATGGCTACTGGTGGCGCTGACTGACACTCCCAAGTTTGATTCACATATAAACCCTATAAAGTGGCTGGGGCATAGCTGTCGTGGTAGCTCAGTGGCAGAGCATCGAACGCGTCATTCGAAGGTCGCAGGTTTTAATCCTGCTCACGGCAAGTTATCTTTTCACCCACTTTTCTTTATATTTACATTACAATTTGCTCTAATTTCTTCCCCTATACCTTCCTTGGCATTACTGTTTGTTAGATCTCAATAATATTGTGTAAAAACACACAAAAACGAGCCCTTAGGTATACACTTCTTTCCTTATATATATATAGTGGGAGTAATAATTCAATGGGCCAGTTAGTCTTCGTGAAGGTATGGGATATGGTACAACGGGAGCGTTGTCAACAAGGATAAATATATGTATTTCCCAACAGTTTCGGGAGGGGTCCTCCCTTCATCAAGGGATTCTCTCCCCCTCTCCCCTTCACCTTTCTGATGTCAGCGGTCTGTGTATGTTTCCGTTCACCAACGCATTCCTCCCGATCAGACGGCCCCTCCTGGCACTGTCGGTTCGGTGTGGGGCAAAAAAGAGCTTTTTAGGAAGTCCTAAGCCTTTAACTGCTCGGGGTCCCGTAAACAATTCGTCGTAGAAGGAGGGCTGCCGCGTATTGTGGCAGAGGCTGGTAAGCGGGCATTTCAGGAAGTTTTAAGCCTTTAACTACTCCCCTGAAGAAGGGAGGACCCCTCCCGAAACTGTTGGGAAATAAATATATTTATCCTTGTTGGCAACGCTCCCGTTGTACCATATCCCATATATATATATATATATATATATATATGGAGGCAGGCATGGTGGTTGAGTGGCCGTAGCGTTGCATATAGTCCAGTAGATCCTCCGTGAGCGGTCACAACGTGGTTTATTTTGACGTTTCGGCCTAGAGTCTGGCCTTCATCAGGATTAAAGATACAGTTTGTTGGTGCTCAGCTTTATACAATCTTTAATCGGAGGGCAAGGAAAGAGGAAAAAAAGACATTAAAGAAAAAAATCAAAAAAGAAAAAAAAGAAAATGAAAAAAATAAGAAAAAAGAGAAGAAGAAGAGAAAAATAATATACGGTGGACGCCCCTCGGGTGCCCCCCTTCCACTCTTCCACCACTTCCCCCTCATCTCTCTCCCCCTCTCCCCTTCACCTTTCTGATGTCAGCGGTCTGTGTATGTTTCCGTTCACCAGCGCATTCCTCCCGATCAGACGGCCCCTCCTGGCACTGGCGGTTCGGTGTGGGGCAAAAAAGAGTTTTTTAGGAAGTCTTAAGCCTTTAACTACTCGGGGTCCCGTAAACAATTCCTCGTAGAAGTAGAGCTGCCGCGTATGGTGGCAGAGGCTGGTAAGCGGGCATTTTAGGAAGTTCTAAGCCTTTAGCTACTCCGTGCCCTGTCAACATTTCGTCGTAAAAAGAGGGGTGCTCCGTATTGCGGTAGGCTGTGCAAGCGGGTGCAATGCGAATTCCTTGCCCGCTTGTAGATTACGCGTGTAGTGGGGGCCTCCCGGCTGTGCACAGGGTTGCTGTTGGGCATGTCATGCATGGCACAATTGATTGGGTAGTAAAATAAAACAGAAAACAGACGACAGCTGCACTTCGGAAGAGTAGTTACACTTGGAATTGTTTTGGGTTGTCCAGTGCCCTTCGCAGCTGCAGTGCCGTGAACTCAGTTACTATTTTCATTGTTGCCGTTATTGTTTTCTAATGCTTTAATTGCTGCAACAAGGATTCTCATTTATATATATATATATATATATATATATATATATATATATATATATATATATATATATATATATATATATATATATATATATATATATATATATATATATATATACCTTGCTGATGCGGTCTCTGGCATGAAGCGTGCGTAGTGTTTTTTTAATCATTCTATCTCAAGAAACATTGAGGCCTTGCTTCTGTTTAACGCAGTCTTAATAAACACCGGCAATTAAGCCGAGGAAGATATCTGGGACGTTAGCTTTACTGTTTCAGTATATCGACGTAATTTTAATATATATGTAGATAACTTAAAGTAGATCGAAACGCAATTTTACAACTTTCTACAGGCAGGAGCTGAACCGGCAGCCTCTGCATTACAGACCCGATGCTCTGACCTCTCGAGCTACGGCGGAGTGTTAGTCGGGGCCACCTGTAGCAATGATGGCGAGTGTACAACACGCTTTAAGGGTGAAGCTACTCAAGCCGTGGGTCGTGCGTTTCTAATTTATGTCATAGTAGTAGTAGTCGTCGTGGTCTTAGTAGTAGTAGGTAGCCATCTCTCGTTTAGTCTTTGGAATGTGCGCTGGATGGTGGCTTGCATATGGGGAATATATAATGAAAAGATGCGAGATCGTGCTACTTGGAGTGTTCACTAGATGGATGATTCGAGGAACGCTCGTACGGATTCACGGACGGATGGATGGACACACGGACAGACGGAAACACAGGCACATGGATGGATGCAAGGATGGACAGGCGGATGGAAGCAGAGACTGACGGACGGATGGGCGCATGCACGCATCGACAGATGGACGCATGGACGCACGGACAGACGTACACCTGTGCGCATGGATGGATGCAAGAATGCATAGACAGATGCACGGATGCACGCATGGATGTACGGACTGACGAACGTTTCGCCCCACTCATAATCATTCACTCCGTGCATACGAACCGGCATGACATTGTGCGTGAACATTTAACCAGAGGACCTCTGACTACGAAGCACTCACATACTACCTCAAGGAATCTAGACTTAACTGAGTTGCGTGAAAAAGTTGAAGTACAGAAGGAAGACACATGGACACAGTGTACCTTCCTTTCGCAGTTCGACTTTTGTCGCGAAACTCTGTTAAGATGAATTACCAACTCGCCCAGCCGTCCGTGCTTCTCAAGAATCTAGTCTGCCGCGAGGAGGCCCTCTCTATAAGTGAGGGGGGGGAGGAATCTTTAAGGCCCATTTCTCTGTTTGATAACAAGCTAATCAAAATCAACAGATGATGGAGCCAGATCAGATTCATGACACGTTAGTTGTGCTGTTTTTAGTTTTTAAGTGTATACTAGGTGTTGTGATACAGATAGAAAGTTGCCATACGAATAAATACCAGATAATAGGAGTTCAATACCAGATAATAGAAGATAACAGTCACCATAAATCGGTTCGCAAGAGACTCGGATGCGTAACTCGAAGGTTGCAGGTTCGGTCCCTGTCAACATGGAGTGTTTTCGTTCTCGCCCAATGCGTTTTTCGCACCTGCATCTTAATCACGACAATGCACTTAAAGCAGCATAGATAATGTCACGTAGACTTTCCTCGGCTTGATTACTTGAGCTGATGCTCATTAACATCACGTCAAGACCACGTCAAGTAAGTCATGGTACGTGCGTCATACCTATCATTATTTTTATGTTGGAACATATAATTTATGTCCGGTACAAAACAATGTCATGTCGCTTGAATTCACGTACAAAGGATGTTTCAAAAGGTGTCCAATATAATTTAAAATTTACAGAAAGGTGTTTCCGTGCGCTAGCAGCAGCTTTACCTTTACTGTGGTAGAGGGCATCTTGAGAGGCCTACAGACGTTATTAAGGCAGTGATTTAAAAATAAAGTAATCAAGTTTTTAACTGGTGGAAATAATTGGTTGAGTAAAATGGGTGAAATCAACACCTTCCTGCGAATGGTCGATAGCCACTTTGAAATTTCTGAAAGGCAGCCAAAGGTAATCACTGTGCCGTGACGAAACCCCGCTAATTAGGCTGGGGAAATGAAAATTTACGTGCAACTAGCGCACGTACAATTCACTTCGAAAACACCCATAATGAAGCTGTTTCCCTCACATTGCAGAGCAGAATAAGCAAGTTTCCATAAGCGGCCTTGCTGCAGAAAACTCTTGTTGCATAACGAAGCATCTAGAATTGCGGTTGATAACACAAAGTAAACACTGTCGTCACTGAAGGTGTTTTCGAAGTGAACAATAAATGCAGTCTCCGATATCTATGGTTTAACGTGCCAAAGCCACCCTATGATTATGCGAGACGCCGTAGTGGAGGGCTCCCGAAACTTCAACCATCTAGGGTTCCTTAACGGGCACCCAAAACTGAGCACATGGGCCTACAGCATTTCCACCTCCATCGGCAATGCAGCATCACAGCAGGGATTTAATCCCGAGACCTGCGGATCAGCAGCCTGGTACCTTAGCCATTAGATCACCACGGCGGGGCTAGATGCACTGTTTGGCGCATAGGTTTTGGTTTCGGCTAACTTAGTCAGATTTCGTAGCTCCGCGGTGGCTACCAGTGGCCCCATTTCAGGAAATTTTATTTGGTTATGTACTATTCGACGCGAGCCTTTAAATTAGCCCATTTGACTACCCTGCTCATTTCCACTTGTTAGACAGTGAATTGTTTTCATTTTGTAATTACTGCCATACTTAATGTTAGTACGCATCTGAACGTACCTTCTGCCACAGTAATGGGAACGCCTCGGATAGTACGCAAATACCTCCTTTGTGTAATTTTTCTGTATTATTGGGCACAATCTTCAAGCACCGTGTATATCAAGCTAACTGAAAAAAATCGAGAACAACAAGGTTTGGACGCCAGAGCTATTAAACTATCACAAAGGGCCGGTGATCCACAAAATACTAAAGAAAAATGCATTACATGCAATATGAAACATTCTCCGCAATTCAAAATGAGCGCTCATGAGAATCTAAAACGCCAAGCTACAAAAGTGAAAGCGGGTAGTGAACACTGGTTTCTTTAGGAGCTCAGAGATATAGCAGATGTTTCTTTTCACGAGAATTTGTTGCAACAAATGTCCCTATTGAAAGCAATCTACACTAGAGACGTCCATATATCCATACGGAACCAGACGCCTCTCCTTATGAGAGCTGCCAGCTTTAAATACGGGGAAGCTCTCCTATCGTTCTCATCACTGCGGGGCACATCCAAAAGTGTTTATTCAGGCAACACCGCACGCTTGCTGGTACAGCTTGAAATGGCAATTATTCGATCGGAGCAGGCAATATTATTCAGCCTGTGGCTGCTTTTTCTTCTTGTTCTTGCTGATGAAGCCAAGATTCATCCATGCTTTCACCCATTTATGAGTAAGTACGGCCTACTATCCGGTTGAATAGACCAAAAAAGACAGAAATTGAGGTGCTTGAAATTCTAATAGGTGCGGATTGAACGAAAGTAGTCACTTGGTCTGGTAGGTGCATGTTTCTGTAGGATGAAGAGAATAAGTATGGTACCGCACATTTGTGCTAGTTTTGATATTGGAAATAAAGTGTTGCCGTGACACAAATGACAAGAGAAACTTCTGTAGATTTTGCGCACAATGTTTTGTCTTGTCAGCATAGAAACTAAGTGATGCTCCTTTCAGACCTATAATAGCACCTCTCATCATAGTTAGTGCAGATGGAAAAATCGGCGCAGGTGTTTTAAGAGAGACGCGCAAAGCCTAACAGGGTATGAAGCACAGGCATGGCGCCCAATGATGTTGAAAAACTCTGTTCGCCTTACCCGACGCTCTTGAGAATATGTTCGGTAGTTTTCATTTTCATGCAATCAGTAAACATCAGTTTTTTGCCGACATTATTTAATACTTCCCGACGTCCACTGTGATATTTTGTTAATAAACTCTTGGAGTCTACATAATTTCAATCCGAGATTCTCGAGCTGAAATTTAAAGCAAATGAAACAGTTCGAAAAAATTACAGTGTTTCTTACAGCAATTATTTGCAAGATGACATAAAAGTGAGTTAATTACTGTACGTAAATTATTTATTCATAAACCAAATTTAATCTAACATTGAATTCAGTGGCCGTAGTTACCAGCTGGTGCTCCTAAAAATGCGAACATATCTGAAATTCCTGCTTAATCAGCCCCTTGCCCACCCCTCGCTGAACGTGGACCCAAAAAAAACCACGCACAAGAACTTAACGCTGTTTACATGATGACATGTCCAACTTAGCATCAACGGCTGTTCTGACATATTGGACCCTGTCGAATTTTTCTACATTTACAACTCAGGTCTGGCTTTCGAAACTAAAGACACATTCGATAACATTATCACAAAGCAATCCTGGGCAACCTCAGCCACTTCATAGGGGTTACAAAACACTCAATTACATTAGACACTTTTTATGCGCCATTGTTTTTTTTATTTTTAAAACTCCGCACTTATGCGTAATATTATGCGATTCAAAAATACAGATCCAAGTTTGCTTCACGTATAAAGTCAAGCAATTAGTGGTGTGAGGCTAACGAATTCAGTGGTCTTACAGTCATTCAAGCCAACATAGCGTACATCATTCTGGGCACTGGTCATACACCATCGCCTTGAAGGGAACGTCTCAAGACATGGTCCTGTCTTCATCACCCCCTCTTGTTTTAATTTTGCTGTGCTTCACCTCCCTGCCATCACCAACGACTGTAGTCGACGACTACGGTACCAGCGCGCTGCAGTGCACCCTAGCTACATTTGAATGTCTGGAAGGACGGGGGGTGGAGGAGTGGTCATCGCCGTGTCACCTTGGCGGCAATAAAAAGATGTTAGAATGGTTATTTATTTCCTGATGCATGACTCAAGGGGTCTTTTAAAGCAATGCAGGCTACATCAGTATGAAAAGCCATACCAATGTGTGGAGAGCGCTGCTGACGCTATTCTTGTGTTGTCATCGCCAGGCCTCCTTGCATTACTCGAGACCTCGCAACAAAAGAAAAAAAAATGGGCAGATCCCACGTACCAGGGAATCGAAGTTACGCGAAGAATGCGGAGGGAAGGTGACCGTGTTGCAATTTTTATTGAGGGACACGTCATCAAATGACGCTAAATATATGTACAAACGTTTCACGCACAGACATATGTTGAACAGTTGCAGATGTTTATATAACCACTTGTTTGCACTTGCGCAATGATGTCAACTTAAACCTGCGTATAGCAACATCAGAAGCTGATATGAAGTGCTGACGCTCACGATGATGCTGGCCCTGGACACGGCTCACGAAGATGCTGGCCTTGGGTTTCTTTCCATCCGCACTGCACGTCACTGCCCTCGGTATAAAACTCAGCTACGCATCAATCCACCCTCGAGGCCAATCCGCGAGGCCCAACAGATCCCCCTGCTTGGATTCTTAGTGCCTACCCAACGCCGAGCCGACTCGACTTCGGCCAAGCTTTGTACGATGGGCGAACAGGTGGGACGTATCAAAGCCCGCCGGGTCTCCAGTAAGTGCGCTGGCATACTATGCAAGGATGCACTCCACCTTGGCCATGCTTTTGCAACCAAGATAAATCTCACTTCATCACCACCTTGCACATACGCAAACAGAATGATCAACTCCAGGTCATCCACTAAAATACGATCATGCGGGTTCTAATCCACCCAATGAACCCGCGCAAAGATTCGCGCGTTTTCGAGCGCTAAGGAGCTTCGATAAGCCAACCTCGTCCACCAACAAACGCATTATGTACAGACACATCCGGGTAGCCACCTCTTAGACCGGCTACACTTGAAACACGACAACCACGATGATGAAAAGGTAGAGATGCGAGAAATCGCAAGATGTGTCCTCCCGGTTTGACACCTTCCCCACAACGTTTCCAGAGAAGACCACGTACGTCATCGCTAGACGTGCCAGGAGCGTTTGAGTAGCAGTTTGTAAACCCAACCACGTGAGTTACGTGTGAATTGCAGTCGTGTGTGACAGGAACGCTGTCCTTTGACCACTAGGTCGTTATGATCATCACATATTCTGACGCCCGATGGCAATGTACCTTGTACCACGCAATAATGCTGCAATATTAAAGGCTGTATTAAGAAGGTTGTATAATTAATGCCTGTGTTTGTAAGGCATGAACATCGTTTTCACTGAATTTCGAAGAAGATGCGGGGCTGCGTGGTGTGACACCTGCTTGCCCCTCAAACAGCCTGGGTTCTATCTTCACGCAAGCTAGGAAAATTTTGCCCTTTGTTTTCTATGGATCTTTCTTTTCCGGTCATGCAAACAATGACTTTTTGTTCACAATCAACGACGCCCTTACAGACGCCGGAGTTTGTGCAAAACAAACTTTTTCCCGCCATTACGTCCAAATCGCTTCTCCCCAAGAAGTTGCCGTATTCTCTGACTACAGAGTTTTGAGCACTTCCGCCAAGTTGAATTCCATAAAGCTAGCTGCTAGTTTTACTGTATATGACATTAGGGTTTGTTGCTATCACATTGATTCTTTCGCCCTTGTGGCAAGCAATCCCTTTTTTCATCGTTATTATTATTCACGCAGTTAAACACCTACGCTTGCAGCTAACAAGTCTGAGTCATTTCTACCGGCTAGCGTTGATGTACAAACACTGCCGCAGTGTTCATTAAATCTCTTTAAAGAAGCAGTAAATTAAAGTGCTCTATAACATCAGACGTAACTCATGCCTTCACAGGTTTCGTGTGAACTAGTTTTAAAATAAATATTTAGAAGTGAGTGAAGGCAGGTGTAAGGTATTATCTTGCACGCCAGCATTTCGCCACCTGGACGTAAATGTGACATCACAAAATTTAGCCTTTCTTTGCGAATTCTAACCACAATTGTTGCATGTAAGTGCCTTATATTTGCTTTCTTAACGTTATGTGTTCCTTTAAACACAATGTAAGTAATATTTTATGGCAACAGATGGTTACACAGAACGTAAGAGATACGGCTATGTTATGTCACAGCACGTTTATCTGGTGCGAAAACCTACGTGACGTCGTCACCTGCGCTTTGTACGCGCATTTTTACGCGCATCGTTTTCGGGCAGTAACAGTGGTGATCTTAGTATTGTGATAATGTAACTTACTTAGGCGGGGTGTTCAAAATTAAGCTTTATAATTTTTTCTTAAAACTCGGCGCTGAAAAAACATGACAACTACCTTTGCAGATAACCTATGTTTTAGGGGACACAAATTCAGACAGTCAATGTGGCTGTCAGTGACCCAATCAACCAAGATTTAGTAGCAATGAAATGTTTTGTGACTACAGAAAGCAGGCAGGTTTGAACTAAAAAGTTAGAGGCAGTCGCGTTTCGGCTCAGTCACATTTTAAAGAATTATTCTAGCATGTCTGTGCTCCGAGATAATCCTCGCCAAAGTTTAATTGTGCTTTGCATGAGTGCGCATCCAAGGAGGAGCATTGGCGTGAAGCTCCTTCCCGATGGGCCGTGGCAAATGCGTCGAAGGCATAGGCACAGATGGCATCGGTTACCCTTTCATCACTGGCTGGCGATAGCAAGCTATAACCGTTCGTTCCATGAGGGAGGAACATTGCGCCCATATTCACCGCCTAGCATGCGTAATCACGCAAACCGCAATAGAACTTTGCCACAGGATATGTCGGAGCGCAGACATGCTATAATAGTTCTTCCAACAGTAACTGTGAAGAAACGCGGCTCCCTCTTACTTTTCAATACAAATATGCATGCTTGCTGCAGTCACTGTAAAGTTATTTATCTAGAATATTTCTTCCAAGTGTAACTATGTAGAAACGAGTCTGTCGTCAACTTTTCAACACAAGTATACATGCTTGCTGCAGTCAGAGAGAAGTTAATCATAACATCTTGCGTAATAGGGCCACTGACATCCATAATTTTTGTCACACATTGTGTCGCCTTGTCGTGCTTTACATGTTGTTTCCACTGCTGAACTTTAACAAAATTATAGAGCTTAACTTAGAACACCCAGTATACGAGAAAGGCTAAATTTCTCTTCAGCGTCCCTTTCAGAAGTGAAACGAGCATATCAGAATAATGCAGCACGAGTCTAAATAAAGAAATAGTGCCATGCTTACAAGACCACATAGCCACCTGCCCTTTTTCCTATTGTGTTATCTTTACGCATTCTTTCTTGGCGTACCGTGTCAGCAAAAATAGTGGAATTCCATCGGACTCTCATGAAATATACTTTGCGCATTGGGATCATTCAGGCTCATATTCTCCAAACTTTTCCTGAGCCGGACTCGCTCGGGCACGCACTCACAAAAGGTTTCTTCAACCAAAGCCACTGGAACTCAAACTCACCCAAACGTTACTAACCTATACTCACGCAAACTAGAAATCATGGCTCGATCTGAGTCTACGTGAGTCAGAGTGAATCGACTAATGGTTATATTCTTCGCCCTATGATGGGCAGTGACCTCTCGCGTCCAGTTTGAATGCGACTGCAGAGCTGCTGTGGACGTTACATGTAGCGCCTGTGACGCAACCTTCTACGATCGGGGTCACTCATTCTCTATCTCTGCACAGTTCACGAGAAAGAAACGACGCGTGTCTTAAAACTTCAAATTGTGGGCTGTTTTTGCGTCTCCCAGGTGATGAATATTGATTGATCAATACGTGCGGTTTAGCGTCCTAATACCACCAAAAGAATTTGAGAGACGCTGTAGTGGAGGGCTCCGGAAATGCAGACTACCTCGGGTTCTTTAACATGCACCCAAATCTGAGCACACCAGCCTACAGCATTTCCACCTCCATCGAAAATGCAGCCGCAGCAGCCGGGATTCAATCCTGCTACCTGCGGCGCAGCAGCCGAGTATGTTAGTCACCAGATCACCGTGGTAGGGCAAGCAACACAGGTGTTAAATGCTGAAGGGGATGTGGCAGTTTCAGGGACCGAAGCGGTTTTCATGTCATCAATCCTTCAAACGCAAGGCGTTGCGAGCCCAGAGAGTTTATGAGCCGTCTGCCGATGCCTCGCGCCAGCGACTTTATGAGCGAAGTTCGTAGCTGCACCTCAAACAACTGCCCCTCTTCGTCCTTTGAGCACTCTTCGACTACAGGCATCCAGTGAAGTGCGAAGTTATGCATTCATTCCTTGTTTCACCTCGCTTCAGGCACATTCAATAACTGCGCTTGCGTGCTTTTACACGTACGTGGAACACATAACTTGCGGAGTGATACTACTGATTTCAACCTTATACGGAAAATGATGGCGACAGAAAACACCCGGCTAAAGAGTTGTAGTAGTCTTTGTTGAATCAAAGCACATGAACTACAGACGTTGTAGTGAATGGCCTAAAATTGTTTCAGAAAATGCTTACAACGCTTGAAAGTGAATTTGAATCATAAAGCTTTTTACCACCAATGTGGCACTTTCTCGTATTAGTCGTTCATATCCTAAACAAAGCGATCCTGCTGCTTGGTTTTCGGTATATTTAAACTGGAACCTGTAAGTGGAACTCTGTTACAAAAGCGCCACAACTGATGCTTTCGCTTATGCAGGCCCCCGTGCACAAAAGTGTGTGAACCGCTTTTCTGAATCTCGTACGTGGCGAGATCGCCTGCGAGGTGTAAGTATGCCTTTTCGGTCGACTTCCACGTAGTTAAGGGGACAATAAAGACAAATGAACTTTGCGTCAGAGTGAAAATATAATGTTTAGAAATATCTAAAACATCAATATTACCAACAGCAGCTCCCTACTAGCCGAGAAAGTGAGGAATTAAATGGCAGCACATGCACCACGAATGGGGACATTCTAAAGTGATCTTAACGGTGTCACACCGTCTGACTACGAGTAATGAAACCAACTGCATAAAAAAAATCACACCGTATTCCCGGAGTGAAAGATGATGAGTGGGGTGAAGTTTCGAAGTGTTTTATTGGTAAACCGTGAATCGTTCATCCACACGTCCGTCCATCCATCTGTCCGTCTGTCTGTGTGCTCGTTCGTCCGCTCCTTCTGAGTGAATCAACGAACTAAGCAGTCACCTACGAGCTAGGAGGGACAAACCCCCAGCTTTAGGAGCTTCGCCCCTAAAAGAATCTTCGGTGCCTTAAAACACGCACTACACTGCTGCTGGACCATTTCTACTTCGTTCAATGAAAAAAAAACCATCTGGCATTACTTTCGTGAACAGTGCAAGTGGTCGAAAAGTGCCGTTTTGGCCTGGTTGCACTGGAGATGGAAAAGTGGTGCCATTCAGCGCGGCTCTGTTTGCTACAACGCACGACACTCACTAAGCAAAACATCGGTTGCACGTCGTTAATTCCTTATCTACATAAAATCAGGCAAAGCAGCACTGTCGAAATTTGGGCTTGTTGGTGCATTGTGACGACTGAAAATAGCGCTAAGAAACGGGGACACAAGAAGAGGACACACGGCAAAAGCGCTAACTTCCAACATAATGTTTATTACCACCACACGCTCGCCTATATCACCAAAAAATACCATCACATGACATGAATGATGCGCACAAAAAAATCAATTTCTTAGAAAATAAAATTTTTTATCACCGAGCGTAAGAGAGGGAATGCTGACGCACTTAGACTTCGGTGAAGCGATAGCCTCAGCCTCAATAATCTCTCTAGTAAGCTTGTCAAACATTCCCTTGATAACTGTGCCTGCATTGAATATCGGTGCGCAGCCGCAGGATTTACAATGTATGGCCAACCAACTCCCCTGACCGTTTTTCACATTATTACAATGTTCTCTTAATCGATCATTAAGGCAACGGCCCGTCTGTCCAATATACTGCGTGCGGTGGTAATAAACATTATGTTGGAAGTTAGCGCCTGTGCCGTGTGTCCTCTTCTTGTGTCCCCGTTTCTTAGCGCTATTTTCAGTCATCACAATGCACCAACAAGCCCAAATTTTAAGAGTGTTGAACTTTATTTCTCGTACAACGGGCCCTTCTTTATGTTCATCTTTAAGCCCATGTGCCACAGTCACCTACAACGCTCTTGCATCCTGTCAAGCTCGATCCCTTCCTTTTTGCATTCGCCACAGCATAATGCCTCAGGAAGTCAAGCGCCTTTTCGGCAACGTTGCCCCTTCAGTTGGTCATGGGCTTAGGGTGTGCAAAATCTTGAAGGCAGAATGGTATAGACAAGCACGTCTACATAAACAATACTTGTCCGCCCTTCTGTTTGATCGTCTCGAAGATGCTGTGGCCATGCAGCAGCTTCGACAATTTCAGCGCCTTGCCGACCAAAGCACGGAATTCTTCTGGGCTCGACAATTGCCGGTGCTACGCACAGGCATCGCCAAAAAAGTAACCGATCAAAAGCCGACAGTTCACGTGCCTGAACAGATCACCGTGCCTCCCGACATCCTCCGGACTTTAAGCCTCGGGCCCAAGTTTGCGGTGGAACCTAAGACGTCTCCACCAGAACTTCTAGCCATGGTGCGACAAGTTTCGCGCCATGTGCCCGAACAAGAGCAACCAAACTCCGTCTCAGAAGGCGTCGACACCGTTTCGCGCTACAGACCAGCTGGATCCAAAATTCCTCTCAGGAGAGTTGAGGCTTGTCTCAAGGAGCACTCTCTTACCGTCCTTCCCGCTGATAAGGGAGGAGGTTTCGCCATCCTGACTCTGGGACTGTTTGGTTCTAAGGCTCACACTGCCGTAAGCTCTGTTTTCTCCTCTCGCGAGGACGTCCGCATTGAAAAAGGTAAATCGGAAGCAAAAAAGCTATGCAAAGACCTTAACCTCTCTCGAGTTGTCGGTGGCATCACAAATAGTAAGCATGACTTTTTAAAAGTGTTTTTAATGCAAAGACTCACAAGAGTAATATGCCTTTTAGGGTAATTGTTTCAGAATGTGATACATGGCGAAAATCGATTGCTACTTGTTTGCAAGAACAGTTGAAACGGCTTGACGTTGATGATCCTTTCATAGTAAAAAGTTCTGATCAAGTCATAGATTATGTGAAAACTTGTGTCGATGAGCATGTTTATGGTTTTTCAGTCGACGTGACTGATTTATATTATTTTATTCCCCATGATCAGTTGCTTCCTGCGGTTGAAGAGTGCATAGATTTGTTTGGCTCTGTTAGATTTCAAACTGAGTGTGGTGTTCCTGTCAGTCGGTTTTTAGAACTTTTATCATTTTACTTCAAGTCGACCTACATTTCATGGGATGACAAGCCTTTTATTCAAAAGGACGGAATTTGTATCGGGTCTTGCATTGGGCCCATTTTAAGCGAAATATTTTTAAGTAGAATTGACAGATCGATTTACCTACATCTAAATAATTTGAAGATAAAAAAGTGTTCCGGTATGTCGATGACTATCTTTTTTTATAAACTAACGACACGGTAGCGGACGAGGCAGGTTTGGCAAAAATAATTTCACATTTTTCTGAGTGTTTTAAACCCTTGAATCTCACACACGAACTGCCTGAGAGCAATGCCATAAAATTCCTCGATGTCCTCTTCACCTTTTATCCTAACCGCATATGTTGGGCTTACCAACAACGTATGAACAAACCGGTCCTTCCTTACCAATCAGCTCACTCCAAACTAGTGAAAAGAGGCATCATCAGTCATTGTTTTCGTCATGCTTTAAGCAAATCTTGTGAGCACAAAATCGCCAATAGTTTTCATAATCAGTCAGACCGTTTGTTGAAAGCAGGTTATCCTATGCACGTCCAGACTTCAGTTGCAGAAGGCTTCCTTCGTACGCTTCGCAACCCAGGATGTACAGCGAGTCATGATGCCGAGAAACCGAAGCACCTAGTCGTCATACCATACTATCAGAAGATATCACACAACTTAAAGAAATTAGCTAAGCGCTCTGAAGTTAGGGTTGTCTTTTCGGCTCCCAAGAAGTTGGTCAGCCTTTGTGGCCTTCATGACCGTGACGGAAAACTCAAAGGTTGTAGTAAGAAGCATCGAACTGTTTATGTTCCCTGCATCATATGCGTTGTTTATCGTATCCCGCTTTCTTGTGGTAAAGAGTATATTGGACAGACGGGCCATTGCCTTAATTATCGATTAAGAGAACATTGTAATAATGTGAAAAACGGCCAGGGGAGTTGGTTGGCCATACATTGTAAATCCTGCGGCTGCGCGCCGATATTCAATGCATGCACAGTTATCAAGAGAATGTTTGACAAGCTTACTAGAGAGATTATTGAAGCTGAGGCTATCGCTTCACTGGGGTCTCAGCGCGTAAGCACTCCCTCTCTTACGCTCAGTGATAAAGAATTGTATTTTCTAAAAAATTAATTTTTGTGCGCATCCTTCATGTCATGTGATGTTATTTTTTTGGTGATATAGACGAGCGTGCGGTGGTAATAAACATTATGTTGGAAGTTAGCGCCTGTGCCGTGTGTCCTCTTCTTGTGTCCCCGTTTCTTAGCGCTATTATCAGTAGGCAAAGCAGATATCACTAGTAGAGTGAGCGTCACAAGCCGGGCGAACCGCACTCCTTTCTTTTGATGACGATTGTAATCTTAGATGTCAAATCTTTTAGATGCGGAGCATCTAATACTCGAGGCTTGTAGTGCGGCGCCGTCCGCAAGCTTCCTCCTCCTTCTTCCACCATCTGTGCATCCCTTCCTCCTCTACACACCGCGCGCGCTTCACTCCTCCACCATCTGTGCACCCTTCCTCCTCTACACACCGCGTGCGCTTCTCCTCTTCACGAACATTCGCTAGCTGTATAATGTAGCGCGCATGCGCCGTCACGCTTCGAAAACATCGGCAGCTGACGCGCGCGCATGCGCCGTCGCGCTTCGAGAACATCGGCAGCTGACGCGCGCGCATGCGCCGTTGCGCTTCTCCTCCTTCTCGAACATTCGACAGCTGACAGTGCATGCGCCGTCGCGCTGTATATATACTCAAGGTTGGCGCTCGCTCGCTCAGTTGCCGCTCGTCGGTTGGTTTGTACGGCGCGTCGACGTCCAAGGTCGCGGTGAAATGAATTCCAACGAATCCACAAACACAATGATCGACGTTCCTTCGACCAGCGCCGCCCTTTCGCATACGTGTGTACGTGTTCACTCATTTCACACCCCCTCCTACAACCACGTTAACCAATTTAGCTATCGACCCAAGTAATTCGCAATTTAACACCCCATTTCACAACCACGTTAACCAATTTAGCCATCGACCCAAGTAAGTCGCACTTTAACACCCCGTTAACCAATTATATGCTCCGCATCCTCCTCAGTGTTCCCCCGAGGGAAGCTGCGGGCAATTTTTTTTTTTCCTTTCTCAGGAGCTCGAACGATCTAGAGCAAGGCGCTGTCACGTTGAGTGCCGCAAACGTCAAGTTGCCGGAGTCATAAAATATATTGCGCTTTCGGCCGAAAGTTCTGACCGGCCGATGGTGTGTCAATGTCGCGCGGCTTACCAAATGTAACGCCCAACGTCGCATTTGGTCAGCATGCCACCATTTCATTCTTTGAGTCGTGCCTGCTGTAATGATGCGCTTTCGCTGCCGGTAACGCATGATACTTATTATCCACTTTTAGGGGCAAAGCTCATAAAGCTATCGGTCTGTCCATCCCTTGTATTTATCGTGGCACGAGACCAACTAGTTGTACGATGTGCGCTATATTCTGGTAGGAGGGGGCCGATGGACGGGCGGATGGACAGACAGAGAGACATATGGACTGATGGACGGACATACATACATACATACATACATACATACATACATACATACATACATACATACATACATACATACATACATACATACATACATACATACATACATACATACATACATACATACATACATACATACATACATGCATACATACATACATACATACATACATACATACATACATACATACATACATACATACATACATACTGTAAGATAGCGTCGAGAACACTCGAGACTCTCCTTTTATTGACTCGAGTATGTGCCCCACAACCTAAACTTGACTGGTGATGATGAGTATTTACAGATGAAAAGATGGGACGCATAAATAATGCTCACACTTATTTTCCCCGCGCACTTGAGCGGCCGGCCCGGCCGAGACTTAGGCGGGAAAGGTACGGCGCACAAAGGGTTTAAGACGTGAAACGTGAACAATCTCGGAGGCACGGTAACGACGGTCCGAGGAACCCTCGACGGGAGTGACAAGGTAATTCACCGGAGATGTTCTTTCACAAACAACGTAAGGTCCTAGAAAGCGAGACTGAAACTTTTCACACAATCCGGGTGTGCGAACAGGCGTCCAAAGTAGTACTTCATCTCAGGGATGGAAGGTGACGTCTCGACAAAAGCTGTCATAGCGTTGCTTGCGGTCTTCTTGACTGGCCTCCGTGTTGAGTTGAGCACGTTGCCGTGCCTCAGCAAGCCTTGAGACGAAATGTTCTGGCGTAGTCGTCGACGTTTTTGTCATTACATTGAAGAAAGAGGCGTCAATGGTGAATGTCGGCGCACGACCATAGACGAGGAAGAAAGGTGAATACCCGGTGGTTCGTTGAACAGCGGTGTTGTGTGCAAATGTTACGAACGGCAAGATTTTGTCCCAATTATCGTGGTTCGGTCCGATGTACATGGATATCCTGTCGATTAGAGTCCGAAGGAATCGCTCTGTCAGCCCATTTGTCTGCGGGTGGTAAGGGGATGTGGTCTTATGAAGTGTGCCACAAGTTTTTAGAATTTCGTCAAGAATTGTTGACATGAAGGCCTTGCCCCGGTCACTCAACAACGTGCGAGGTGCACCATGACGCAACACAATGGCTTCTAAAAAGAAGGCGGCAACGTCTGAGGCGGAGCTAGTGCGTAGAGGAGCGGTCTCCGCGTATCGTGTGAGGTGGTCGATGGCTGTGACGATCCAGCGGTGGCCCGCTGGCGTTACGGGAAGTGGCCCGACGAGGTCTATTCCGACAACGGCAAAAGGTGTGTCGGGACATGGAATGGGCTGTAATAAGCCAGCAGCAGCTGAAGTTGGTCGTTTCCGGCGTTGACAAAGTGCGCAAGAAGCGACATAATTAGCCACAAAGGTAGAAAGACCAGGCCAGAAGAAACGGCTCCTAACGCGGTTGTAGGTCTTTTGAAATCCCAAGTGTCCAGCTGATGGGTCGTCGTGCAATGCTTCGAGAACTAGTTTTCGCAGCGAGCGGGGAAGTACTGGCACCCACCGATGCCCATCCGCATTGTAAGTATAGTGCTGCAGGAGATTGTTCTCTAGCTTGAACAGCCGTAGCTGACGACGTAGTCTGGCATTAGGTGAAGAAGGCGAGCCATTCAAGTATCCGATGATGCGGTTATAGTAGGGGTCGTCACGTTGGTACGCGGCAAACTGGGCGCGGTTGTTTAAAGGTAGCGACCCAGCAACTGCCAGGGGTGATAACGTGAGTGAACATGAAGCCGCTTGATCACCTGAGGGGCGTTCGGGATGCGTGGTTGGAGATGAAAGTGGCAGAGGGCAGCGAGAGAGAGTGTCAGCATCCTGATGCTGTTTGCCGGACCTGTACACAACGTCAAAAGTGTACTCTTGCAAACGCAGTATCCAGCGACCGAGGCGCCCAGACAAATTCTTCAGCGAGGACAACCAGCATAGGGCATAGTGGTCGGTAACCACAGTAAAGTGGCGTCCATACAGATAAGGTCGAAATTTCTGGATGGCCCAAACGACAGCGAGACATTCCTGCTCTATTATCAAGCAGTTCTGCTCTGCGGGTGTTAGTGCGCGGCTGGCATACGCAACTACTCTCTCACGTGAAGTGTCGTCGCGCTGGAGGAGGACAGCACCGATTCCGTGGCCGCTGGCGTCTGTGTGCAGGAAAATGGGTGCACTCTCATCGAAGTGACGGAGGACGGGGTCTGATGTCAAAGCACGCTTAAGGGCTTGGAAAGCACACTCGCACTCGTCAGTCCACGTGAAATCCGTCCCTGACGTCAGAAGCTTGTGTAACGGCCCCGCAATGGCAGCAAAGTGACGGATGAAGCGGCGGAAGTAAGACGCCAGGCCCACGAAACTTCGCAATTGTTTTTGATTGCGCGGACGTGGAAAACAAATTACTGCAGCAACCTTGTCGGGGTCGGGTCGAACGCAGTCTTTGCTGACAAGGTGACCCAATACTTTGATGCTTGTGCTGGCGAAGTGGCACTTTTTTGTATTGAGCTGTAGGCCAGCGTTCGATATGCACGTTAGAACTTCGTCCAAACGCTTAAGGTGCTGAGAAAAAGTAGAAGAATAAATTACGATGTCGTCTAAATAAGATAAACAGGTTTTCCATTTGAGACCACGTAAGACAGTATCTATCATGCGCTCAAATGTTGCTGGAGCGTTGCATAAGCCAAAGGGCATGGCGTTAAATTCGTAAAGCCCGTCAGGCGTCGCAAACGCTGTTTTCTCCTTGTCTGCTACGAGCATAGGTATTTGCCAATACCCGCATCGGAGGTCGAGGCTGGAGAAATATTCTGCGCCTCGTAGGGAGTCCAGGGCATCATCTATGCGTGGCAGCGGATATACGTCTTTTTTCGTGATCTTATTGAGCGCTCTGTAATCAACACAAAAGTGGACAGAGCCATCCTTTTTCCGGACCAACACCATAGGAGACGACCAGGAGCTGGATGAAGGTCAAATAATATCCCGTTTGAGCATGTCGGCGACGTTTTTCTCGATGATTTGCCGTTCAGCCGAAGAGAGACGGTATGGGCGGCGGCGTACAATGGAGCTGCCTTCGGTTTCGATGCTGTGCTCTGCAACGGAGGTGCGGCCCAGAATTTTGCAATGTACATCAAACGAAAGGTTGTGCTTTTGGAGAAGGTCTAAGAGGTCTCTCTTTTGCTCGGCAGTGAGGTGAGGACTTATGGTGTCATTTAAGGTAACAGTGGTAGCCTTGATATCAGTAGTAGCAGACAAAGGTGGTGATTTCGCGTGAAGGGGAATCAGTGAAAAGGACTCACTGTCAGCGAAGCAGCTCACAGCAGTGCCCTGGGGCAGCATCACTGCCGAAGAAGTTGGATTCAAGGCGGTGACCAATGCTTTACCATCGTTAAACCGCACAAGGCCGGGTGCTATGGTAAGCCCCGCAGGTTTCGAGCGAACTGATGGAGCTATGAACACGTCACCATTAACTATAGTATCCGAAGCGATCGTTAGAAGTTGTTCATCTCCTGGCGAAATGAAACAAACAGTAGCAGCAATGAAACGGAAGCTGTATAGATCGACATCCGATGAACTCTCAGTAGCTGACATTCGAATGACTCGCTGACGACACGATATGAAAGCTGATGCCGAAGAAAGGAAGTCCCATCCTAATATTACTGTGTGAGTGCACAAAGGAAGTACAAGAAAGTGAATGTGGTGAATGATGCCATCTATGAAAACACGGACTGTGCAAACACTTGAAGGCTGAATAGGGACTCCATCTGCGCAACGAAGGGGAGGACCATTGTAGGGCGTCCTAACTTTTTTCAAGCGGGCAAAAAAGTCTGCACGAATTACGGATTGTGATTCGCCTGTGTCCACCAGTGCCTCTGTCTGTATACCTTCAACATACACCAATAAAACATTCGATGGGCGGTCCGGAGGAGTTTGACGCAGTTCGAAAGATGCAGCTTTCCCCCCCGAAGCTGCACTGTTCAGTTTTCCAGTTGGCGGTCGGGAATTGAAGTAGAAGGTCGGAGAGGAGAAGAAGAACGCCGCATCGGTGAAGGTGAGCGACGACGTGAGAACCGGGAACTGCCAACTGGGTCAAAGTTCTGCGGAGACGGCGACCGACGTGTGCTGTTCGGATACAGCCGACGATAGGGGGGTCCAGTCGCGTAGAAGTCGTCCCGTTCAAGGTTATCGTAGCCTCGTCGTTCGTCTTGCTGACGGCGTCGGCAAAACCTTGAAATATGACCACGGATGCCGCAATAGAAGCAAGTCGGCCGCGAACTGCGCCAGGCGTTGTAAGGCTGTGAAGATGGTCGCGGTGCGAGTGAGTTGAGCGAACCATGCACTTCGGGCGCTGGTAGCTGCATTATGAGCGTGCTATCCTTGTAGCTATCCTCATTTAACGTGTCCAACTCCGCAATGGCGTCGTCGCATGCCTGCTTTGCCAGCTGGCATGCCTTGTCGGGGGAATTCGGTATTTCGTAGTAGAACACTGAGAAGTTTAGGGCAAGCCCCAACCGGATGGGATGCGTGGGCTGCATTTTGCTCTTGCTGATGTCGAAAGCCTCCTGGTAGGCCTTCTGAGACTCCTCGACGACACTGTTCCTCTGCTCGCCGGTGGCAACCTCTGCCAAGTACCTGTAGTAGTCGCCCTTCATTTTCAGCTGGAACACTGCTCTCGGCATTACTCGCCTTGGGGATCAGATACTTGTCTAGCAGACCCAACACGTCGTAGCAGATCTCACGTAACTCCTTCTCCACTTTCTCCCGGTACTCCCGGGCCATCTGCTGCTTGCGCTCGGAGCCCTCGGTCTTCTGCTCTATGCTGGAGATGACCTGCCATGAGCTCCGCCGGGCACCGACGACGTTTTTGTAGGCGACAGAGAGCAGGTTGCGTTCCTCGTTGCTGAGCTCTACGCCCGTTTCTGTGACCTGCTTCATGGCGGCCGCCATGTCGTCGTACCGTTCGGCCTGCTTCGCCAGCTTGGCCCGCTGAACCAACTCGTCCTTATCCATTGCCGTGCCGGTGGGCTGGGTGTTTTAGCGAAGCACGCCTCTAAAACACCTAGAGCGAGAGCGCTGGACCCTTCTGCCGCTAGCCGAGCGCCATGGTTATTCGCATACTGCACTTGAGCAACGTTGTCTTGCCTGGAATGTCTGAGAAGATTTCGTCGAACTCTTGTAACACATTTCCCACTTCTTTCCTCTGCACCTCATTGAGATCGGGGTTTAAAACCACCTTCTCTCGACGTATTGTTTTCGTTATGCTGTATGTGGGTATTTCTTCTTCGTATGGATCTCCCAACTGCGTCTACAAAACAACCATGCCTGCGACGTCCTCTGCTTTGCTGGGTTGCCTGTCCTTGTATCTTTTCAGTACGTTGACATGCAATACCTTTCGTCTTTCTCCAATTTCAAGTTCATAATCGACATCGGTCACTTTTTTCTTCACCTCAAAAGGTCCCTTCCAACTCATTGTGAGCTTGTTGTTGTCACTTGGTAGGAGTACCAATGTCTTGTCCGCAACCTGCAAGACCCTTTTTCGGCTTCTTCTATCATAATACTTCTTGTATAATGCCTGGGCCTCAGCGAGGCTCTCCCGTGCGATGCGACAAGTTTGTTCAAGCTTGCCCCGAAGTTCTAATAAATACACATACGATGACTTTTGCTCTTATTTCAATTCAATCTTCGACCAGCCTTCCCTCAGAACCATTAGTTGTCCTCTATACGCTCTTCTATAAATCAACTCGAACGGCGAAAAGCCGGTGCTAGCCTGCGGCACTTCCCCATATGCAAACAAGAGTGCCGGTAGGTATCGATCCAATTCCTTGGGTTTCTCCTGGCACACCTTGCGCAACATATTCTTTAGCGTGCCATTGAATCTTTCAACCAAGCCGTTACACCTGGGTTGATAAGGTGCCCTCAATAGGTGTCGCATAGACAGCAGTCTACAAATCTCCCTCATCAATTCCGAGGTGAGATAGGTTCCTCTATCGGTTAGTATCTCTCTCGTAACCCCATACCTCGTAAACATTTTCACCAAGACCTCCGCTATTGTTACCGTATCCGTGGTTTTCATTGGAACCGCATCCGCGTACCGAGTAGCCACATCCACCATTGTAAGTATGTACTTATTTTCTCTGTGGGATACTGGTTTTATAGGTCCTACAGTGTCCACGGCGACTCTTTGAAAAGGTATCTCAATAATAGGCATAGTCCTCAAAGGTACCTTCGAAAGCAAACCTTATGGTGTTGTTCTCTGACATGTGTCACAAGATCGCACAAACCTTTTGATGTCGCTTTGCATGCACGGCAAAAAAACTCTTCAGCGACTCTGCAAGTTGTCTTTCTTACTCCCTGATGGCAAGCCATAATAGTGTCATGTGCCAAGTCTAGAACAGTCCTTTGTAAACTCACGGGTACTGCTAACTGTCTCTTTTCCTCTTCCTCATGGGTCTTGACTATTCTGAACAGCAGACCTAAAGGCTTCTCCAACTTATGCACGACCCGACTCCTCTTACAATAGATCCATTTGCCCTGAATTTCAAAACACCGTCGCAGCGTACTGTCCGCTTCCTGCATCCTCCCCATTTCTGCTGCAGTTATGTCTATGGCTGCTACTGAGTTGTTCTCCTTGATGCCCTCCTTTTCCTTTTCACTCTTTTTCCTCGTAGCTTTCTCTACGGCATACGCTGAATCTTCTCTGGTATGCTGATCAACACATCTCTCGTCACGTTTATGCATAACCTTATGAGGTTGGAACTCCGTACCCTCAGCGCGCGTTGCAGTAGGCAATCTCCAGAGGGGATCCGGATCGTCAGCACCTCTGACCCCTGGCATATTACCGAGAATTACGTCAAAAAGAGGGTCTTTGACACAATGGGCTTCAGTCCAACCGCAGTAACACGGCAATAAAATCACTACCCTAGCAACTGGCATCCGCCTTACTGTTTTATCATCCAACCGAACCGGCTTTTCTGTACCCGTGATATCCGTTTCTGGCACCATGGATTCTCTTACAATACAATGTTGGAACCCGTGTCTCGAAGTACCGACACTTTACGTCCATGCAACATCCACATGACCACTGGCATATCATCTTCGGCTTCTCCCGCCTTGACAGATGTCGTAACAGCACTTGTCTTATCCTTGTCCACCCGGTCACATTGCTTTTCTCTGTCAGCATTAGCAGAGCTTTCATCTGCAACCATGCAAGCCGTTTCAATTCCTGACTGATCGCGACAGGTTTCTGTTGTGTGCCCCCGCTTTCCGCACTGATCGCATTTCGACGATGAACTGTGAGTGCGACCCGCGGCACAATTTGCTGCTCTATGCCCAGTCTTGTCACAGAGGTAGCATTTGATTGCACTCCGGGTTTGCTCTTTCTCCTCCAAACCTTTTTCATCTTAGGCTTTCCCTAGATTCCTTTGACCTTGAGCTTTCAAATAACGGCCGGCGTGTTCGGACAGCTCAGCCACCGTCTTCAAGTTCCGCTCCTTCAGGAATATTGCCACTCCCTTGTGACACGATGCCAGGAATTGTTCCACCATCATGCTATCTCTTAGATCATCGAATGATCTCTCTATGTTAGCCATCTCCAACCACCGATCAAGTAATTGGGGATACGAGCAGCGAACTGCTGGCCTGTCTCATTTTCCTGTGGTTTCGAACTCCGGAATTTCTCGCGGAAACCCTCGGCAGTTAATCTGGAGCGTTGGAGCAGAGCCCTGTTGACCTTGTCGTAATCCAGCGCACCCGCTGCTGGCATCCGGCTAAAAACAGCCAATGCCTCTCCCGCAAGGCACATGCTTAATCCAGTCGCCCAATCACCTCTCTGCCAGCCTTGTCCTATCGCTATTCTCTCGAACCGCTGTATATAAGCGTCGAGGTCATATCGCCTTTTGTCAAAAGGTGCAATTAACTTACGCGGACTCACTTTTGGTAGCTGAGGTACCATCTCTGACACATCTGGTACTTCCACACTAGTGCTTCGGCGTAACTGCAAATTTTTTTCAGTGAGCTTCTTTTCCAGCATTAAGTTTTTATAAGTTCGCTCATCAGCGGCTTTCGCTCGCTCTTCATCTTCTTTCGCGGCCTCTCGTGCCTCTGCACGCTCTTCACGTAATCTTTTCTGTTCCTCATGATAGAGCGTCATTATAGCCTCAACCGATAATCCCGCAGCACTACCGGCTGCCATCAAGCGTCCCAGATCCATTTCACTGCTCCCGACAGACATAGGCGTGTGACAAAGTTACATGGATCCTGGTAGGCTCGCCATTGTCACGCGTATACGCTGATGCCTGGTTCGCTAGTCGGGCGTGAAGAAATGAACCATAGAGGCTGGTGGTACCAAACTAAACTCCCACTTAATTACCATAAAAATCACAAAACAAAAGAACAAAAAAAACACACACACATTGAAAAACAAAGAAAAGGAAATGTCTTAATGACGCGCGTTTCAACGTCCGATACCGTTTGCGTTCTCTAGTTCGCGCGCTTACAGTTGTGGCGTGGCCTCCGGTCCGCTGGGAGTCCCTCTCAGGCGTGATGACACGCCATATCGATGCTCAACGTTGGCAACGATGTTGAAGAACCACTACAGTGGTAGCTCCAGTGGTTTCTCGCCGAGGCAGGTGCTCGGACAGAATACACTGCAGACCAGGGTCAGCGGTGGTTCCGTGGCTGCTCGCCGAGGTCGGTGCTCGGGAGTGAAACTGCAGACATGGATCGGCGATGGTTCCGGGGCTGCCCGCCGAGGTCAGTGCTCGGGCGGGAAACTGCAGCCCAGGATCCACGGTTGCTCTGTGAGCTGCTCGCAGAGTCAGGGGCTCGGGCCGGAAACTGCAGCCCAGGATCCACGGTTGCTCTGTGAGCTGCTCGCAGAGTCAGGGGCTCGGGCCGGAAACTGCAGCCCAGGATCAGCGGTTGCTCTGCGAGCCGCTTGCCGAGTCAGGTGCTTCGGCGAGAACCATTGAGGTCCAGGGTCAGCGGTACTTCCTTGCGCTGCTCACCGAGTCAGGTGCTCGGGCGGCAGCCTGGGGCGAGACCTAATCCGAACTTCCGCAGCCCTTGGCTCCTCGAATGCCACGTCCCGGCTCTCACGTTCCTCACTCACCCCACGTCCTCTTCTTTTTCCTCTTCTTTTTCCTCTTCTTCTCCCTCATTCCAGCATTTAAATTACCTATTCAAGACAACTTCTTTCTCTTCTTCTTTTCTTCATCTTGTCATTCTTAACAGCCCTTTATAAGAACGGTATAGTCGGCGTCCAACCGGCTCTATTTCCCTCCTGTCATGGGCCATGGTACAACTGTTTGCACGGCAGGCATCGCCGCAGCCTGTACACAGGCAGCACATCCATACACTAATGGCTCAATATCATCATCTACACCCGGAAACCCAAACAGGGTCTTGGAATCTTCATGGTCGCCATGCCTGGGTATGTTTCTTGAAGCAAGTTCAACATTTGTATGTTAAAGCCATAGGAAGATCGATCAGTGTTCCCAGTAGATGAAGTCTTGGTAGTAAGTCAGCGCAGCCTTCTTGATGGAGTACCGGCTGAAGCGGATCTGTTCAACAGACAAAAATTTCGGCAAGCTTTTCTCAATTCATATTTTATCTTGTTCCAGCAAAGGATTCGTTTCCGTAAAGTGTACCACATATCTGACACTAATCTTTTTTAAAGTATTCTGAGTACTGGGAATACTATGGTGGATTTTCTGTTCTGGTATCGTCCAGTTTGTTCGGTAATGGCAGGTGACTTAAGGCATCTGCATTTGAGTTTTATGTTCCCTTGCAATACTGGCTTGTGTATTTGTGATTGTTTAAGAGCCCACCTTTGAATCTTTGCCGTAGCCATGGGAGGAACGGCTTTTACTAGGTTAAACAATCCGCCAAAGGTCCATGATTGGTCACCATAGCAAAGCGATTCCCATATAAGTTGCTCTTAAATCACAACTCACCGAATACAAGAGTCAATGCTTCCTTTTCTAACTTGGAGTACTTCAGTTCCGCTTTAGAGAGTTCTGGGGCGAAATCCAACAGAATAGTTTGTTCTATCGATGCTGTGGCAAAGCAGTACCCCCACAAATACAGGTGAGGCATCACATTTCAACTTGAAAGGTTTGGTAGGGATGAAGTGTGTCAAAAGCTTTGGTGCTTGTATGGCCTGCTAAGCCTGTCAAACCGCTTTCTCGTGTACCTGTCGTCATTTTCACGTCGTTCTGTTAGCAGATTGTATAAATACTGTGCAAACGTTCGTTAAAATATTTGCTTAATAGTTGATTCAGCCAAAAAATATTTCAGTTAGCTGACCAGCTCGAGGGCCAGTGCTTGGAGAACTGCTTCATTGTAGTCATCATTCGGTTTGAGCCCGTTGCCATCAGCTCAATGTCCGAGAAAGCTGACTTCATTTCTAAAGTTGCAATTCTTGATGTTCAGTCTGAAACCATAGTCACGTAAGCGCTGCAAAACGTGCTTTAGCAATGACGTGTCACTCGCTTTTCGGCGACTATGATGTCATCGAGATAGGCTCGTACACCCAAAAATAAATTAAACAGAGAATACATATGCATTTAGAAGATGGCTGGAGCTGAGCTAACTCGAAAACGAAGACTATTGAGGCAACATAGGCGCTTATGAGTAGTTATGACTGTCAGCTTCCTCACCTCGTTGTCCAGGGGCAGCTGCTTGTGCGCTTGAGTCAAATTTATTACACTGGCTGCTTCACCACCATTCTGTCTTGGGCAGATGGTATGCACACGAGGTGGTTGGTACTGCTTAGTCACTGAGGCCGTGTTCACTGTCAGTCAAAAATGCCTATAAATTTGAGTCGACCCATTAGTCTTAACGACAAGAACCACTGGTGTCGCCCATTTTGCTACCATAACCTTGGATAAAACACCGTCAGGAACAGATCGGTCCAAAGCATCAGACACCTTCATTGTCAAAGCGTATGGCACCGTAGTGCTTTGGAAAAGCAAGGCGTGGCTTTCTCTTCCAGGATCAGCTTCATGGCTGGACCTTTGTACACATCGCAGAAATACATATTCGAACTGCTTGAGCGAAGTCTGAACTTCTTGGCTCCTGTGATTTTTTTGCACGTATTGACGCTTGCGACGACATTTGGCTTCAATATGGTCACTCCATAGCTGATAAACGCCTTCATTGTATCCCATGTGCATAGCGCTGATCCAGGTGTATCGACAACCAAGGTGCCCTGTACGTCGTGCCAATCACAGGTTGTTTCAGGTGGAGTTTTCCGACCACTGGAAGTTATCCCAAAAAACATGACAATCTGCTCGAGCCGACTCATTGAAGTAGTGTTAACAGGTGACCCCATGTCGATTACTACAGTAATAGTCTCCATATCCCAAGTATTATCTTTGAAAATTGGTTTAGCCATGCGGCCATTACTCGTTTTATGAGCCACTATATTAGAGTGCGTCTTCTCATCTTCTGAGCTTCCATAGGCTGCTGCCGACCATTCGTAAGCTCTATGAGGCTTCTATTGAGTTTGTTCCGGGCACACTTGAGTGACACGTCCACGTTTATGGCGTCAGCGGCATACTGTAAAGACGCGTTAGCACTGTTCGGTGGAGTAGCTTCGTTGCCACAACTATGCCAAGGTGTCATGCTTTCGGCCTTCTATTCCCCTTTATTTGGTCTATTCTGCCGCATGAAAAGGATATATGCTGCTATAATCCACAGATTACATGTTTCTAGCATTTGCAGCGGCGTTTTGAGCTGAAATAGTGAAATTCTCTGCCTTCGTAAGCATCAGTGGTCTCAGAGTCAGCAAATGTATCCCATCTTCATCTTACACTCGATTAGCTATAATAGAAATCGTGCGAGAGACCATCTGAGATTGCATTTTCCACCAGCAGCCACATTTCGGCAATAATTTTGCTCTACACAGTCTCCTTCTTTTGTGATCATGGAAAAAAGTATCACTTCGAGCTATATCGTTGACATCCGGGGCGTAGTACGCCTCGAGGTATTTAACAGCGTCGTCACCGTTCAATGCGTTAATTTGCTGCGGATGGCCATGTCCTTGAACCACTCAAATCACGTTGTCCGGTAGCGAGGCCACTAACATTGCTCGTCGCTTCATCGCTTTTGTGATGTCAGGGCTTCAAAGTAGGCTTCGAGGCGAACTCAAAACGTCGACCACGTTCCTTCAAACACTGTGGCTGTCCCACTGTCATGGTTCTGCGTGTCCAGGACTCGTGCAGGTTCTCGTTGTCCTCGTCACCACTGCTACAATACACTACACTCACCTAGCAAAACATCTGCGGTAGTGGTGGTGAAAAATATTTATTTCAACTATTTACAAGTCACTGGTTGAGGAGGCTTAAGGGGCTGACCCTGTACATAATGGAGTAGTCCCCAGTCCGGCACCCCTATGTCTTCCGCGACTGTACGCACCCTGGCCACTGACTGACTGGCTGAGTAACTTCATTTGGTCCTGAGGAGGCGATGACCTGATAAGGGACCCCGCCTGCGGGCCGCGCCCATGACAAGACCAGGAGGTTAAACTCGACGACCATGTCATGAGCCATTAGATGGCCCGAAGCTGGTCGTTCTCGTGGAGAATTGTCAGGAAAGCATCCCAGTCTTTTTCTGTGATTGGAGACCCGTCTTCCACGCGCAACTGGGGGAATTACCACTGCATACCTGTAAGTTTCATCACGAGATGCCACATCAGGGCACCCCGAATTTACTCCGCTTATGAATCTCGCATAAACTGCCGGTGAGGGATATGCTCCTGTTTGTAGGAGGCGGAAGGATATATGCTTGCGGAAGGATATATGCTTGCGGTCGTTTGAGCCAAGGGTGCGGTAACGAGAACTCTCGCCGTTAGAGACGATAGTGCAGGGCCATTTTTCGTCCTTTGGGTGTGAGCCGCCCTCTCTCCCGACGCGGCGAGTAAGGTCTCGCGCCTGGGAGTGGGCAAGCTTGTGGGCGTTTGTGGCCGCACTCACGAACAGGCGCATGGACGCAAGGACGGTCATACAGACGGAGGCATGGACGGACGGAAGCAAGAACGAATGGGCGGACGGATGCTTCGCCTCACTCTCCATTATTTACCCCATGGATATGCTGCCATTTTTTGCATAAGTCAAGACAGCCGCACTCATCGCCTCCTCTTCCATTTCTTCAACAAACCGGCCTGTCTAGTATTAGGTGGTGTTAATGACCACAGGCGATGAGTAGTCATTGGGGGGACGAGGGTGAAGGAATAAAAGACGCTGCCTGGAGAGCCACCGTTGTCTTTTGCCTACGAGAAGGTTGCCGGCATGACTGTGGCACTGCTGCTGATGGACCCACGGATAACCACGTTTTCCTTTTGCTGTGATAGTCCTGTATAAAGTTATGTTGTTGAATTCCTCCAGGTGTGCAGGCGTCTTCTTCTGGGCCCCTCGAAGACGGTGGGGATCTCCATCATGAGGCTCGGGCCCCACCTCGCTACGCTCTCAAAGATCATGTTCGAACACCGTCCAGTTTTGAAAAAAAATTACTGGCACAGTCGACAGGATCGCTGCACCCTATACAACCACTGGACGAGACCTTTGATCACGGAAAGTCAAGGACGACTACCAAGGTGTTTTGAAGCATTGATGCAGCAGCAGAAAAAGCGTTACATCTCGTCCAGAGGATGGTGAGTGCCGGAAATAACCGAAAGGTATCAAGCTAGCGACAAGTAGCCGTCCCTGCCACGACCAAATCTGAGAGGCTAGCTGAAGAGAGGATGAGCCGCCATCCCCATTGCAAAGCCCACCGATGAGCACTGTCTTATTCGAACACATTGATCGCCACCAACCTCAATGATGATAGCTCCTCTCGTCGTCGTATACACAATATTCTCCACCATCCGCTCCCCAACAGTGACAACTAGTAACGGAGCACACTAAAAGCAAACCACACATGAGTTCCGAGCCCGCAATGGTCATCCATACGAGTTCTAAGTCAGTCCTGGTCAAATCATCTAAGTTTCTTCTTGTGCCTGGCTTTCCGGCCATGTTTACGACGCTTCTTCCACCGCGTGCCTTTAAACGTGTTGACTTTGGTAAGCCTTCATTGGCGCTGAGCAATTTTATTTCACATGAAAAATCGCAGATAAAACTCTTTCAGAATGATCTCGTGTAGCTAATTTTTGAGAAACTTTTTCTTTGGCATTCTCTTCCTTTCTTAACTTATGACCCACTGCGGTTGTCTTACGTATAAGGTACTTACTGCTTACCCGCAAGTTGTGGGATCTAATCCCGGCTTCGCAAGAGGCTATGGACACCAGTTCAGACCAGGAAGCGCAAAAGGAGCGGCGAGCTACTCTCGACCGCCCCAAAAAGGACAAAACGCCCATTACAGGGCCTGACAAAGGCCCTGTAAAATGAGCTGATCTCCGTCTTCTCTGCACACAGCACTTTTTTTTTCCACAATGGACAAAATCATACAGTAGAACGTAAGAGGAATACTTAGAAGTTTAAATGATGTCCAAGAACTTTTGAGTAAGTTTAACGCGAAAGTGCTATGTGTGCAAGAAACACACTTAACTCCCAAACACAAGGACTTCCTACAGCAATATAATATTTTCCGAAAAGACCGGGAGGATACTGTCGTACCATCTGGTGGTGTAGCCATCATAGTCGATCGTAGTATAGCATGCCAGCATGTGAAGCTCCAAAGGGCCCTGGAGGCAGTGGCCATTCGAGCTGTACTTTTTAACAAACTCATTACCATACGTTCTGTGTACATACCACCGCATCAACAGCTGCACAGACGTGATCTGGAATCATTAATAGATGAACTCCCAGAGCCATTTCTGGTTCTAGGTGATTTTAATGCACACAATGTCCTGTGGGGCGATGCTCACTGAGATGCGCGAGGACGTCTCATTGAGCAGCTCCTTTTCTCTTCTAGTTTATGTCTTTTAAATATGAAGGAGCCTACATATTTTAGCCTTGCAAACAACACATACTCCTCCATAGATCTTAGCAATTCATCACAGTCCCTTTTAGCTGTTTTTAAAGGGAACGTTCCTAAAAACCTTTATGAGAGTGACTACTTCTCAATCATCCTGAGTGCGCCAAACAAAGATCAGCTACCCCCGCAGGTCCCTCGATGGAGATTGACTCAGCTGATTGGGAAGGATATAGAACTCTTACACACATGACATGGACTGAGCTGTCTGCCCTGACGATAGATGACGCTGTCACGTATTTTACAGCTTTTACACTTGATGCCGCATATAAATGTATTGCCAAAACGAACGGCATATCTTCTAAACGGCGACTTCTATGGTAGAACGACACATGCAGAAAAGCACGGACCACTCAGAACAAAGCATGGGCGTTGCATCGCAATTCCTCAACAGCATAAAACTTGGAAAATTTTCAGCAGGTCGAATCGCAGGCAAGGAGACTGCGTCGACAAGCTATACTCGAGAGCTGGACAAAGTTTATATCGTGTATCAACTCATACACAGATGAGGGCAAAGTGTGGAATAAGTTAAAGAAAATTAAGGGCCAACAAACGTATTCCCTGCCACTAGTAAATAGCCTTGATGAAAGCTTGGAGAATCAAGCCAACTTTCTTGGCACACATTTCGAACACATATCGAGCTCCTCACACTACTCCGAAACCTTTCCGAATTACAAAGCACGAATAGAAAAACAATAGTTAGAAAGAAAATCCGCAAGGAATGAGGCATATCATGAACTGCGAACAGCACTCAGCTGCTGTAATACATCTACCCCAAGTTCTGACAACGTAATGTACGCGATGCTGAAGGAACTATTCTCCGAAACTAAAAAAACCCTCCTCTCTCTTTATAATCGCATGTGGTTTTCAGGTGGAATCTCCAGCTCCTGGAAAGAGGCTGTTATATTTCCAATTTTGAAGCAGGTAAAGGATCCCTCTACTGTATCATGATACAGACCTATAGCGTTAACAAGCTGCCTCTGCAAACTATTTGGAAAAACGATCAATTGCCGCTTACTCCACTACCTAGAAACAAATTGCTCGACACATACCAGTGCGGGTTTAGAGAGGGCCGATCTACCACCGATTATCTTATACGTATTGAGGCACACATACGTAAGGCCTTTGTTCATAATCAGTTTTTCTTATCTGTGTTCCTCGACATGGAGAAGCCCTACGATACTATGTAGAGGTTTGGAATATTGAGAGACCTCTCATACATAGGTATACACGGCAGTAGGTTCAGTGTCATTGAAAGCTATCTGTCTGATCGTACATTCCGTGTTAGAGTGAGCAATGTTCTGTCCCGAACATTTGTACAGGAAACTGGAGAGCCACAGGGTGGTGTGCTCAGCTGTACGCTCTTTATTATAAAAATGAATTCTGTCCGTCTGTACATCCCACGTAATATCTTTTATTCAACATATGCCGACGATGTGCAGATAGGTTTTCAATCGTGTTCTCTTAGGATCTGTCAGCGAAAGGTTCAGCTTGCCCTTAACAAGGTTTTCAAATAGGCTGTGGGTTCAAACTGAACCTGTGGGTTCCTGTGGGTTCAAACTGAACCCACAGGAAAGCACCTGTGTCCTTTTTTTTGCGAAAAAGAGGCTATTGCACCCTGATTCTGAAGTGGTCGTTAAGAGTGAGCGTCTACCCGTAAACACAGAACATAAGTTCCCAGGTTTATTTTAGATGTGAAGTTAGCCTTTGTACCGCACATAAAATATATTAAAAATAAATGCTTGAAAACAATGAATATCATAAAAGTGTTCTCACGAACAACGTGGGGCAGCGACAGAAAGTGCCTCTTGAATCTGTATAGAAGCCTTATATGCTCACGCCTTGAGTATGGGGCAATAGTCTATGACTCTGCCACGCCAAACGCTCTGAAAATGCTACACCCTGTTCATCATCAAGGCACCGCCTGTCCACACGCGCATTTCGAACAAGCCCAGTTGAAAGCCTTTACGGAATTGGACGAGTGGTCGCTCTATCTGCAGAGAACATATCCTTCCTTCATATATTTCTTTAAAGGAAATGCCAAGAGTGAGCAACCCGCATATTCCATCATCAACGACCTGTCCAGCTCTCAACTTTTTTGCAATCGGCCCGCAATAGCACGCCCTTTCTCGCTGCGTGTTAGAGACCTAGCTGAAGAAACAGATGTCCCACTGCTTGAATACCACCTCAGCCCCCCCGCTCTGTGGCTCCCGCCATGGCAGTGGCAGGTTATAGACTTTTACAAATCTTTCGTTGCTGTCACAAGGCATGCCTCCCCCATACACATTAGAATGTATTTCTTAGAGCTGCAACATAAATATTACTGTCCAGAATATTATACTGAAGCATCCAAGTCCCATACTGGCGTGTCCTGTGCGGTGGTCGGCCCATCCTTCTCGGATGCCGGCGTTCTGTCCACCAGCACAAGCATTTTCACAGCCGAGGCTTACGCGTTATTCGTAGCCGTTAAACACATCAAAGAATTGAATACGCCAAGCGCAGTTATATGCACAGACTCCCTGAGCATCGTAAAAGCGTTGAAAAATCTAAAAAACACAAAAACCCTGTAATTATATCCCTCTATTTAATACTCTGCGCGGCCTATGCTTTCAAGCAACATATCGTCATGTGCTGGGTGCCAGGACACCGCGCTATCGAAGGAAATGTGTTGGCTGACCAGCTCGCCACGTGAATCAATGGAAGCACTGCCAACTCTTCATATGCTGTCCTTATAATGAACCTAAAACCAAACATACGGAAAAAGCTCAGAACTTACTGGCGCAAGTTATGGGATCTACAAACTCATAACAAGTTACACTTGATCAAACCATACCTCGGTAACTGGCTACCCACGTCGAAAACGCGCCGTAGAGAGGTCAGTCTCTGTCGGCTTAGAATAGGACACACACACAGCACGCACACACACTTTTTGTCCGGTGGTGACCCAGCCAGCTGTCACAGATGTGGCCGTCCACTTACCGTATTCCACATACTCCTTGAATGCTCGGAGCTAGAGGCTTACAGGAAAAAACATTTCCCACTAGTGTTCAAGGAACACATACCCCTTCATCCAGCTATGTTTATTGGTCGCGAACCCCTTTTTTATATAATGCATTGAATGCATTCTTAAAGGAAGTAAATATTTTGCACGTTATCTACTCAAGTGATCGGTAGCAGGGGCCTCTGAAAGGAAGCTGCTGCTGCGGATGCTACATTTTAAGAGAGCACCTGTCTCCCGGTCCTTCGGACCAAGGGCGTTGGCGAGGCATCGGTGCTAATATAACACTCCTATTGTACGATGTCATGATAACTTAGAACTCATTCTCACTAGGCATGCTTCACTTCACTTTCATGATTTTCATAAATATATGTCTTACGCACCTTTAGAGCGCAAAATCTAAGGCCCTTTTACAGCCATTTACCATAACCATTGCTCCGATCCGATATCATTTCCTGGCGCTCTTTGGCCATCATTGGCCTTTGCGCCATTAAACAACATATATCATCATCGACGCTACGACTGTGGTGAAAATGTATGAAGTCCACTCCATCTCACCTCTGAAGGCACTTTGTCCCGGATTTCACAACACCAAATTGTTAAGGAAAGGGCGAGCTGCCATTCTCGAAGCAAAGCCCACCGATGACATTTTCGTTATTCAAACACAATAATCTTCACCCCCCCCCCCTCCCCACGAGTGGGGTCACGAAACAGGGAGAGTTTCCGCGGAAGCAAATCTCCAAATTAGTACAAGGAATCCACGTACCTCAACCAAATGTGACGTGGTTTATTCACGCTGGACGTCAGAGAATCTCGACAAACGTTAAACGCAGAGTGACGAAGAGCAGCAGGCATCAACGAGCCAATATCCGGCCAAGCGGGAGCTCGAGTCTGGTGCTGCTACTAACGGTGGTGCTTGTGCTTGATTGCTAGTGTCTTCCGTCGTTGTCTTTCCTTCACACACACACACACGCGCGCGCTCGCACGCTTATATATATATATATATATATATATATATATATATATATATATATATATATATATATATATATATATATATATATATATATATATATATATAGTGTGTGTGTGTGACGCTAGATGTGGTAGACGTAGCCTGACTCTTACGCCATGTTTATTCCTAAGGCACTTCTTCTTCGTCGGCTTCTACCAACCATCGCTACCTTTCTACACCACATAATTCTGCCTCCCCCCGAATGAATGTGCGAACTAGAATCTACAACGCATGATTAGGTGCAGTCTCATAACAAAAAAAATAATGCCAGAAAAGGCAATAGTTCTATGTCACACGGTGGTTCCATGCACTTGCAAAAAACGTTCACAGGAAAGGCAGTCCGGTGATATCTAGGAGACCTCAGGTGGGCGACGTCGGCTGTTGCGTTCTGGATGGCATAACCACACCCTGGAGATCTGCACTGGTGGTTACATGGGTTAAGTTCTTGCGAGGAATGGACGAGACTCAGAGTCCCTGTAGCATAAGTTCGCATGTTGAAGGCGTCGAGTTGTGTGTCGTGGCGGGAACAGACGGCGTGCTTTCAGTTTGCGTGTGCGATGGTCGCAGCTGATAAAATCAGAATGATGTCTTGGTCTCTGTGTTGTAGAGATGGTGCCTTCTCATCTCTTTTGTTGTTTTTTGTGGTTTCGGAGCTGTACTAGTCGGCGCAGTCTTGATCTCTTGCGCCAAATGCGTTTCTGGCGCCGATCCCTCATGCGAAGATGCCTCACGTCTTTAACTTGTTTTAAGAGTCTTACTTTGCGTCGTCGTTCTTGTCGGTATATCCGTCGGAGTGTCTGCGGTTCGTGCACTAGCTTTTGCTGGCGTTGCTGATGTTGCTGTAGAGCGTATCGCGGTGGGATCCCTTCGTCAACATCGCGCTGGTTTTCTTGACAACTTGATGTGGTGCCCTGTCAGCAGCTGGTAGTCTGTGGGTTGTTGTTATGTAGTTCGGGCAATGAAGATAAATCTTAAGAGTTGGTAGAAAGTTCTTCAAGCGCTTCTTCTACCCTGTTCACTACGACAGTCTTTTCCGCATTGCAACGTGCGACGTTCGATGCGTCTGAGCCTTCGGTGTTGCTTCGACTCTCGAGTGTGTATGCACCGGAAGGCGATACATGAACACGTGCGGCAGGAGCATGGCTCGACAGGGTTTTATCCCGTAGCGTTAGCTCGTCTATCATAAACAAGGCATCCTTACGAGGCAAACGGTGAGCGTCAGGAGCGCTTGAAGAGCCGCGTGATTGAAACCCGGGTGGTGGACCACGTACGCGAGACCAAGAAGGAAGTGCATTAGGTGAGTAAGCAACGTCTCGTGTCGTGCGCTGGAGCGACGACTTTGAAAACACCAGCTTTCGTGAAGAGGAACCTGGTGGGAAGCTATCTTCTTTGAGAAATGAGCGTGGACTGTGGCGACCGAGTGTCGTTGTGTGCAGATGGTCGGTAATGAGTAGTCCTTGTAGTCGTTAAAACGGGCAATCATTTCTTCACTGATCTTTTGCCATGATTCGTCGTTTTCGAATATGCGTGTCAGGTAAAACTTATATGCCTCACCAGAGACGTAGTCAGTCAAGTTGGTGATCATCTCCTGTTCTGACCATGATGCAGCGGTAGCGTGGAGCATGAACAGATCAAACCAGTCCTGTACAGGTGCATCGTCCATTGATCCGGTGTACTTGAGGATGGGAAGGTCAGTCGATCATTCCATCATGATGCTCGTCGATGTGTACTACTAGGTTTGGTGGTTCCTATATGGTCAGGGTGTCTTGCGAAGAACCTTGTCGATGACGTGCAACTGATGCAGAGGCTGGCAGGTCCCCATCCATCCCGCCTACTCGTGCGACGCTGGATGCGGGAGACGTGCCCTGTCTCATACGCCGTGGTTATTCCTAAGGCATTTCTTCATCGGCTTCTACCAACCATCGCTACCTTCTTACGTCATGTATATATATATGTAACGTAAGTAAGTAGTGACTGAAGGTTGAGGCTGATAACGAAGAAGTGAGAATGGAATAAACATAGCGTATGAGCCAGGCCACGTCTGCCATTCATTATAGCGTCACTCGAGTCGACTGGATGGAGACCTGTCTGCCCTTTCATCAGTCGCTCAGCATCGACGCAGTTCTCCGCAAGACACGCTGACCACAAACGGACTACCGTACGAGCGCCTAGCATCACACATAGACCAGCATCAGGTCAAAAACATCTGCTGAACTTGACATCCCCAAGTACACCGGATCAGCGGATGACGGACCCGTAGAAGACTGGTTCAACCTCTTCGATCTCCACGCCACCGCTGCATCTTGGTCGGAACGGGAGATTATCACCAACTTCACTGACTACATCTCTGGTGAGGCTTTCAAATTCTACCTCACCCACATACTTCAAACCGACGAGTCATGGGAAAAGATCAAAGAAGAAATGACCGTTTGGTTTAAAGAATACAATGACGACTTCGACGAAGACTTGCTAATAACCCACCATCCGCTGACAACCGCACTCGGTCGCCACAGTCAAAGGCAGTCTTCATGCATTGGCCAACCTGCTGTTTTTCCGTCGCGTGGATCTTCGGTCGCTCACAACGCCCACCTCGCGTCTCACACGTTCACTGTGGTCGGAATAGAGCGGAGAAGCTCGGAGCATACTCAGTCAAGCCCGGGACCTAGAGTTCACTTTCATGCGCCAGAAGAGCTCGCATCGTTCGTTGCGCAGAAAGACAGTCATTCCCAAGTAAAATCTGACCAAACCGGTCCTTTCGCAGTGTCGCCGTCAAATACCCAGCCACCTGAGAGCCCAACCCACACAGGAAGCTCGGAAGGATCAACTCTCAAGCACTGCCCTGTGCCAGAAGCGTTCATTAAGAATAGAGTTGCAAGAGCCTCAGCAGATTTTTCTGCCATTTCCGGCGCACTATCTTCATTGCCTCACACAAATCGCGAAACCCTAACAAGTATCAACTATTTGCTGGTCACGTCAACCTACGAAGAAAAGCGGGTTCATGTTTCCATAGGAAGTCCACCTCGTCAGATAGTGAAACATCAGCAATGTCAACAAATGCCACAAGAGGAACATCAACAGCTAAAACGGCCACGCCAACAACGGCAACGAACAACTAAAGCGACAACGCAAGGATACTTGCGGCTTAAAGAGTGTCGGGATCAACAAACACTAAAGAAAAGACTGGTTCCGCATCAGAGCTATCTACGCACAAAGAAAAGCCAAGGAACTTTTCTGCACCAACGTTCAAGATTGCGCCTTCGGTCTGAATATCTGCGCCATCACCATAGAAAACTCCCCAAAAGGTACAAAACAACCACTTTTACTCCGCAGGAACACAAGCAGCGCCTAATCAGACACAATCAACGGGCGCGCAAACTGCATGCACGGCGGTTGTATGACCCACGACAAAAACTGCGACGCCTACGAAACATTCAATCCTGCAAACCGTTCCAACCTCATTCATTCTTTACAAGAATACCGGCTGTATTTCCATCTGCTTCCACACTCAAAGCATGTTTATGTTGTCCAGAGCGTAACAGCCAGCCTCGCCCACCGGAGCTGTACTTGATAACGCCGGATTGCTGCCCTCTCTTGTGAAGACTTTGTGCGATCTTATAGAACTTCAAGGTGATGTGCAACTACGGTTCACTTCGATGTCTTTTTTTTTGTTCTAGGACTGCTCATTCATTAGCATTGTATTATACAACACAGGCATGCTTTCTGGGGGAGGGGGAATCGTGTAACGTAAGTAAGTAAAGACTGAAGGTCGAGGCTGATGATAAAGAAGTGAGAATGGAATGAACATAGCGTATGAGCCAGGCCACGTCTGCCATTCATCATAGCGTCATATATATATATATATATATATATATATATATATATATATATATATATATATATATATATATATATATATATATATATATATATATATATATATATATGATTGGAACAATAGATGATTGGAATAAACTGTGTGTGTGTGTGTGTGTGCGTGTGTGTCTGTGCGCGTGTACTTAAACACTTTCTTTCCCTAACGTACATACGCCCCATCGTAACAATATATAAATAGAATTTCCGTGCATTCAGGGTGTGTGTAGTGTGAGCGCATATATCTGTTTTAATTCTAGCTAGTGCAAACAGGAACAAGCGAGTGTTCGGAAGCGCACGGCCTTATTCATTAGAAGCCTAATAACATGAATTGGCGAACGAAACAAAAGGAGCACTTCTATTACAATCGAAACTACGATATGCCATAACTCGTAATACCCTGGCCCAGGTATTCCTTCGTTCTGTAATGAAGTGAACGGCATGCGTGTTCTGCTTTTGACGACACAATGGAACTCAATGGGATACATGGAATCGGCCGCATGAGTCGCAGCATAGTTACCTCTACAACGGATCAGTGTTTGCAGTGTAGCAATGCAGCGCAACATTGTTAGCACCTTTCGAGAAGTCCCGCTAAAAATGTGTGATTCCTTTCTTTCACCTGGGGCTCACTATACAGGTTCTTCACCTTGAAGTAAATCTGATGTGGTTCGCCCAAGAGCCTCAATGTTTGTGGTCACAGTGCAACTGTTTCCGCTGTTTCGCCAGGGAAATCCGTTGTGCCGACGAGAATCAGGTGGTCCGCAGCTGATTCCCTCTCGCCGTCGACAAAGCAACGCAATTCGTTGCCTAAATATAGAACATCATCACAGCACCGAACGAAAGTGCCACATTGACCCTATCTTAGGCGTAGCCATTTTTGCTTTTTCGACCACTGTTACCAGCACACTGATCATTTTATGTAGTTGCGAATTCTAAGCTTGCTATTCGCAAGGCGTTCATAGCCACGGTGAAAGTGGTCTGTGCTTATGTTTCCCGGACAAGTGCTGCATCTGCGAATCATTTTCCAAGCTTCAAATTATATGTTAACAAAGCCCAAGATATAAAGTGTAAGTGTCCTTAGTAATCTTCTTGTTCGAAGCCAATTGATGGCTAAGCGCAGCCTCTTTTTTTTGTGCAGTGTCTCCAAGTGCGAAAGTTGACCCTTTGAGGATAATATCAAACACAGTTGATACTTCATGTAGCATACTAATATTATACTCGTCAGATCGAGCTTCCCTCTTTTTCAAAATTACGCTCATCAGTAATCCCCTACGTGATTCAGCCTATTCCCTCACGAAGCCATGGCGCTTTGAACAGCAGGACGACGAATGGCTTCTCTTCGATGATGACATCCAAAAAACAGACTCTGGTTACACGGCAAACGGGATGGCTACTAATATATAGTGTCACATACGAGTTAACGCTCATTTTAATATCGGCCTAAGACTGAAGAGATGTTTTTGCGTGATTAAGCTAAGCCAATTACCATTATTCTTCTATGATAAAAATAGCATACATGGCTATCTGCTTGAAACGTTTCAGCGAGTCAGTTGAAATTTGAATCTCGACGCACGTTCTCTATTTCAGCTGCTTTCTCAACAACCTGCCCATTTCCGTGTGCTTTGAAATACTCACGTTATCCATGCTATAGCATAATGAAGCTGGATCTGTCTTCAACGAATCGTGTTTTCTCTTTTTGTTTTAGCTTGACGTGCAGATGCAGGGAAGATCTCGCTCTGGCTCTAACTGCCTTGAAACCGTGTACGGTGACTCGGATGGCTCGAACTGTCTAGATTCCACTTTGGTAAGCTCGAAAATTTCAACAGCCTATATTGTCGTGGTTATGTGCAAGCGGCCTTGTAGAGGCCCATACTATTAAACATAAATGATGTGTGAAACGTGTGAAATATGTTCTCGTCAACGCCCTTGTCTAGAATGCCGGGGCATCTAGGTCGACGACTACGATGACGATGATGATGATGACGATGATGATTATATGTGGGGTTTAACGTCCCAAAACCACCATGTGATCATGAGAGACGCCGTACTGGAGGGCTCCGGCAACGTCGACCACCTGGGGTTCTTTAGCGTGCACTCAAATCTTAGCACATGGGCCTCCATCAAAAATGCAGCCGCCGCAGCTGTCTAGGTGGACTCTCCACTCTGTAAAGAATACGTGGTTTCGCGTTAAGGCTGGTGCACTCCGGCAACAAGCAGTGGTCACGCGACCATTCGGGGCTGGCGACCAAAAAGCGACTGATGTTCACACCGGCAGAGGCTGCATGCGAGTGACCGGGTGGCCTGCCAGCTGAGTGAGCGAAGCGAACCGAGCACGCCGCATTTATTGTTTTCGTCCGTTCTCACATAGCCTTCCCAACAGCGTCAATGAGTTCGATTCAAGCGAAGAACAAGAGATTGTCATGGTGCTGGTGCGCTGTGGCGTGGTGTCAGCGCTGGCAGCACAGATGCCTTCAAAGAAAAAGAATGGCAGCATATTCACGGAGTGAATGATGGAGAGTGGGGCGGAGCATCCGTCCATTCAATTGTTCTTGCTTTCGTCCGTCCATGCATCCGTCTGTGTAACCATCCATGCGACCATCCGCCCGCCCATGCGTGCGTCTCTTCGTGCGTCCGCAAGTCTATCTGTGCGTTCGTCTCTGCGTTCGTCCAAGTGTCCGCTCCTGCGTCCATCCATGCGTCCATCCGTTCGTGCAGCCATCCGTGTGTACGTCAATTCATCTGTCTGTGTGTCCGTTCGTTCATCTGGTCAGCACTCCGAGTACCACCATCTCGCATCTTTTCATCATATATTCCCAATATAGAAGCACCGCCATCCAGCAGACATATCAAGGACTAAACGAGAGGTGGCACACGCACACTTTCTTACGGCTTGCGCTTCGTGTCTACTTCCCACCTTTAACCACCTCGAGTTCATGGTATATACTATGTCACTGTATTCGTGGCACTTCGGCCCAACGCTCGCTAAACCTTTCTAAAACAAAGGAGGTTACGCCCATCTAGTATAACGTAGCAACGTTTTCTTGTCTGATAGTGCTCAATGTACACGCCAATGGCTGCTTATGGGGAATGAGCGACGGGAGAATTTTGGCTTTTACTTTCTTACGGCTTGCGCTTCGTATCTACTTCCTACATTTAATCACCTCGAGTTCACGGTATATACTGGTTCACTGTATTCATGGCACTGCGGCTCAACGCTTGCTAGACCTTTCTGAAACCAAGGAGGTTACACCCAGCGAGTATAACGTAGCAACTCTTTTTTGTCAGGTAGTGCTCAATGTAAATGCCAATGGCTGCTAAGGGGGAATGAGATACAGGAGAATTCGACTTTTAGCTAAAGCGCACGCTGCGAATGTGTTATTGTTCAACAGCGCACATGAGAAACCTCCCACCGGCACCACCTTGCAGGTCAAAACGTAAGACTGGTTACACACTACGACTACGAATACGACTACTACGAAGGGCGAACAGGTGCCGCTTTAAGGAGCTTTGCCCCTAAAAAAGCGTCCCTTCGATCTCAACAATTGGCCAGCCATGCACGCCGCCTGCTTCCGGAGCTGCGCTGAGACGACGAGGAGTACTTTCGAGAGTCACTTGTATTCAGAAACACTCTTGAATTTATTTTGACTTTCCCCAGCCTCCAATGCAGCACAAACGCGTCTCGAACGCGTAGCCTTTGCCAAAGCGTGAAGCACGAACGCGTTCCAAAGGCGCTGCTTTGAAGGCGGTGACAAGTCAAGTTCAAGACAAATAAAAACCATTCTGAATACGGGGGAAAGATAGTGCATAATTTATTATCTCTTTACTTTGACGGTGTTTAGCTTCTCGCGAATGCCGCCACGTAAATTCAACACATTGCTTGAGCTGCTGCGCCCCGCAATCTCCAAGCCAAATATTCCGCGGTGGCCACAGTGACACAGACCCATAGGAATGCACTCCTTTGTATCTGGCGGCCGGGGGCCAGTGCAATGAAAAAAGTAAATATTGAGCGTCGCTGATTAGTTCCCCCAGGTTTACGACTGCAGTCGCGCGACTGAAAAATCGGCCAGGAAGCGAATAGCCAAAGCAGTCGCTTTGCGACCGTTTCTGACCATTCGAGACTGTTCGCGCCCAGTCGCAAATAAATGGTCGTGCGACCGCTGCTAGTCGCAAGTGTGCACCAACCTTTCCAAAATGATTTTTCAGTCGCGCCACTGCAGCCGCAAAGCTGCTGGAACCGATCAGTGATGCTCAGTTTTTTTTGTGTTTTCATTGCGCTGGTCTCATGCCGCCAGATTCAAATGAGTGCGTTAATCTGGGTATGCGGCACCATAGCCTCCACGTAATACTTGGCTTGGAGATGGCGGGGCGCAGAAGCTCTAGGAAAGTACCGGATTCACGTGGCGGCATTTGCAAGAAGCTAAACACCGTCAAAGAGGAAATAAATTGTGCACAATTTTTTCCCCGCATTCAGAATCGTGTTTAGGGGCGAAGCTCTTTATAGCTGCACCCGTTCGTCCTTTGTAGCTGTTGTAGTAGTGTTTAACATGTATAACATTTTGACCTCCAATGTGGTGCCGGTGAGAGATTTCTACTGCGCGTTGTCGTACAATAAAAGATTGTGCTTAATTTACATGCAAATGGCTGCTAAGGGGAATGAGAGACAGGAGAATTCGGCTTTTAGTTAAAGCGCACGCTGCGAATATTTTATTGTTCAACAACGCACAGAAGACAAGAAAGGGTTGCTACGTTATACTCGCTGGGCATAACCTACTAGGTTTTAGAAAGGTTTAGCGAGCGTTGAGCAGCAGTGCAATGAATACAGTGAACTTGTATATACCATGAACTCGAGGTGGTGAAAGGTGGGAAGTAGACCCGAAGCGCAAGCCATAAGAAAGTGTGCGTGTGCCTCCTCTCGTTCAGTCCTTATAATGTCCGCTGGATGGTGGTGCTTCCATATGAGGAATATATGATGAAAAGATGCGAGATGATGATACTTAGAGTGTTGAATAGGCGGAAGAACGGACGCACAAACAGATGCATGAACGGACGCACGGATGGCTGCACGGACGGATAGACGCATGGACGGACGCAGGAGCGGATGCATGGACGAAAGCAGGGACGGACGCACAGATAAACATGTGGAGACACGAATAGATGCCCGCATGGACGGGCGGATGGACGCACGGGCAGCCACACAGACGCACGCACGGATGGACGGAAGCAAGTACGAATTGACGGACGGATGCTGCGCCCCACTATCCGTCATTCACTCCGTGGATATGCTACCATTTTTTAGGGGTGAAGCTCCTCATAGCGGCACCCGTTCGTCCCTCGTAGCCGTTTTAGTGTGTAACAAGTATAACATTTTGACCTCCAAGGTGGTGCCGGTGAGAGATTTCTTCTGTGCGTTGTTGAACAATAAATGATAGTGCTCAATCTACATGCCAATGGCTGCTAAGGGGGATTGAGAAACATAAGAATTTGGCTTTTGGTTAACGCGCACGCTGCGATCCCGATTAGCAGCCATTGGCATGTACATTGAGCACTATCTGACAAGAAAGGGTTGCTATGTTATACTAGATGTATGTAACCTCCTTAGTTTTAAAAATGTTTAGCGAGCGTTGAGCTGCAGTGCCATAGATATAATGAACTAATATATACCATGAACTCCAGGTGGTTAAAGGTGGGAAGTAGATACGAAGCGCAAGCCGTAAGAAAGTAAAAGCCGAATTCTCCTGTCTGTCATTTCTCATTAGCAGCCATTGGCATGTATATTGAGCACTACCTGACTGGAAAAGGTTGCCATGTTATACTCGCTCGGCGTAACCTCCTTGGTTTTAGAAAGGTTTAGCGAGCGTTGGGCTGCAGTGCCATGAATACAGTGAACTAGTACATAACATGAACTCGAGGTGGTTAAAGGTGGGAAGTAGACCCGAAGCGCAAGCCGTAAGAAAGTGTGCGTGTTCCACCTCTCGTTTAGTCCTTGGAATGTTCGCTAGAGGGCGGTGCTTCTATATGAGGAAGATATGATGTAAAGATGCGAGATGGTGGTACTTGGGTTGTTTATAGATGGACGAACAGACACAAAGACAAGTGCATGGATGGACGCACGAACGGACGCAGGGACGGATGCATGGACGAACGCAGGGACGGACGCACAAACAGACGCACGCATGAACGGGCGTATGGACGCATGCACGGACGGAAGCAAGAACGAATGGACGGACGAATACTTCGCCCCACTCTCCATCATTCACTCCGTGAATATGCTGCCAATTTTTTTTTTTCTTGAGCTTGACTTGTCACCGCCTTCAATGCAGCGCTTTTGAACGCGTTTGTGCTTCTTGCCTTGGCAACAACTTAAGACACCGCGTTCGAGACGCATTTGTGCTGCATTAGAGGCTGTGGCAAGTCAAGATAAATTCGAGAGCGTTTCTGAATGCCTACGACTCTCGGAAATACTTCTCGTTGCCACACAGCTGGGAGGTAAGCGGCTTGCATGGCCGGCCAACTCTCGCGATCGACGGGACGGTCACACCCACCCCCGGCTTTTTTCTTTGGAGGCATCTGTGCTCCCAGCACTGAAACCATGGCACAAAGCACCAGCACCATGACAATCTCTTGTTCTTTGCTTGAATTGAACTCCATGACGCTGTTGGGAACGCTGTTCGAGAACGCACGAAAACAACAAATGCGGTGCGCTCAGTTTGCTGCGCTCACTCAGCTGGCGGTGATCAGCTGATCGGCGCCGGTCTCTAAAGTTCTCGCTGACTACAAAATCCGGACGTGACTCTCCCGTTTCGCGACTTTCGGTCACTCGCATGGAGCCTCTGCCGGTGTGAGCACCAGTCGATTTTTGGTCGCCAGTCGCGAATGGTCGCGCGACCGCTGCTAGTCGCCGATGTGCATCAGCGTTAATTCCGTCTGAGCATGCGACATCTCCACTAAGCATCTGCTTTGCATTTTAACGTGACAGCTTTAATGAGCTCGTTTCGCAGAATTTCCAATTATTTTTCCGCACAGCCACTCATTTGCTTCTCGATACCATGAAAATAACTTTATTGAAATTGCAGTGCAAATAACCATTGTTTTATAAACACACATGTCTGAAGGGGAAGGTTGGACGACATACACGACTGGATTTTCACGTTGTTCCTGCCGTGACAACATAGTCATCTTCGTCAAGGTCGGTTATGATGCCATACCAAGGCGATCAGGACTGCACCTAAATTTAACAAAGTGGCTGACCAGGCTAGTTGGCTTAGCATACTCGATGTTTAACAGCGCGAACACTTACATGGTGGACAGGAAAAGGACGGGACAAGCACTGACTTACAACTGAAATTGTATAGACATGAAGGCGAGTGAACACAAAAAAAACAGATGGAAGTCAGCGCTTGTCCTGTCTTTTTCCTGTCCGCCGTGCATTTTTTTACGTTGTTAAACCTAAAATAAATGCACCTAGATGTAGCCGCCAAGATAGATAGATAGATAGATAGATAGATAGATGGATAGATAGATAGATAGATAGATAGATAGATAGATAGATAGATAGATAGATAGATAGATAGATAGATAGATAGATAGATAGATAGATAGATAGACAGACAGACAGACAGAGAGGCAGACAGACAGACAGAGAGGCAGACAGACAGACAGACAGACAGACAGACAGACAGACAGACAGACAGACAGATAGATAGATAGATAGATAGATAGATAGATAGATAGATAGATAGATAGATAGATAGACAGATAGATAGATAGATAGACAGATAGATAGATAGATAGATAGATAGATAGATAGATAGATAGATAGATAGATAGATAGATAGATAGATAGATAGATAGATAGATAGATAGATAGACAGATAGATAGATAGATAGATAGATAGATAGATAGATAGATAGATAGATAGATAGATAGATAGATAGATAGATAGATAGATAGATAGATAGATAGATAGATAGATAGATAGATAGATAGATAGATAGAAAATGACAGATCCCACGTAAAGTGGGAATCGTTGACATGCGAAGCACGAATGAAGAAGCTTGATATGTCGTTTTAAAATCAGCACGACGTTAAGAGGTGCAGGTAAATTTTGCCGCGTAGGACTTCCATGTGATGAATATCGCGTTTGTACGTGTCATTCACCTTCTTAATCTATTCACGTCACCTAATACCAAATCTGGTATATGTAGAGCTAGCGAAACGGCCGCGAGCGTAGCATGTAGTCATGTTTTACATGAGACGGATATCATAATTATTACGTTCGGACTTTTCATTTGTCTTCGTCGTTTATTCACTTCATGCAATTCCAAATTCGGTATATGTGGAGCTAGCAAAACGGTGGTGAGCGCACGTAGCGTTGATGTGCGTGCACACTGGGCACAGCGACGCTACGCAAGCAACCCTTGAGCACTCTATAGTCGGACGCTAGTTGCGACCAGGGTCTGTCGGCGAGGCCCGCTGGCAACCGGCACCAAATGCGACACGCTGCCTTTCGCGCCGACGATGTTACCCAGAGAGCACTTCATCTGCCAAGCTACTCGACAAAGGGACGCCGGGCGCACTCAAACGCGCATGCGTCAAAGCAACGCAGCGCAGCGCACACCTCCGAGCATATGCCAGACAGATGGGCGCCTGGCGTTGCATTTCCGGCGTGACTCGATGAAACGAACGTGGCGTGAACACACGCCGGGTCACGTAAAAGTGTATTCGCGCCTTTAGTGCGGCACGTATTCATGTTGCTACATGACACGCATCTCGTAATTATCATGTTTGAACCAGTCACAAACCTTCGTCATCTATTCCCGTCTGTAATACCAAATTTCGTGTATGGGAAACTAGCGAGACAGCCGCGAGCGCATCATGAGTGTGGCATGTAGTCATGTTACATGACATGCATTTTATTGTTATCATGTTAACACCAGTCACATACCTTCGTCATGCATTCACGTCCGATAACAGCACATTTGGTAAATGCGAAGCTAGCAAAACGACTGTAAGCGTACCATGAGCAGTGCGTGTAGTCATGTTTCATGACTCACAATACAAGCATGGCATTATTTCCACGTTAGGGTCTGTCTCTAGTGTTCCCCATGCAGTCATGTCACACCATGCCGATTTTGCAATAAGCCATGTGAACTAAATCACCACAAGAGCAGCAAGAATATGAAATGCGTAGCAAGACAACGAAAAGACTATGCGAGCCTATGTGAGACTATGCAAAGGCAAGGCTATGCGAAAAGCAAGACTACGGAAAGACTACGAAATAAAACAATGACATTTATGACATACATATCATGATAGTTATGTTATGACTACTCAAGTATGTTCGCCATACAGTTATGTTAAGCCATATCAAATTTGGTGTTGATACCGTAAACGACATGGCCCCGGGAACTAAAAGTCGTAGGCGGCTAGATTAGATAGATAGATAGATAGATAGATAGATAGATAGATAGATAGATAGATAGATAGATAGATAGATAGATAGATAGATAGATAGATAGATAGATAGATAGATAGATAGATAGATAGATAGATAGATAGATAGATAGATAGATAGATAGATAGATAGATAGATAGATAGATAGATAGATAGATAGATAGATAGATAGGATAGATAGATAATAGATGGATAAATAGATAGATAGATAGATAGATAGATAGATAGATAGATAGATAGATAGATAGATAGATAGATAGATAGATAGATAGATAGATAGATAGTATTAAGACGATCGATACCAGGGACTGCTTCGAACGAATACCGTTTATTAGAAGAAGCGAAGTAGCACGTGCTCGCTCCAGGCAGCAGTCTTCTTTCTTCTTCTTCCGACGTTTTATGATGATATTTTATAGGCCCCCGCCCGCCGAAGTTGACATGGGATAAGCATTCACTGGCTATTTGAAACAACCTTCCATAGGGTATATGTGGTTCACCGATCTTCTAAGAAGCTCTTTTTTGCCTGCGCAAAGGAAACAAGCTCTTGTTATTCCGTCTCGCCTAGAATAGAGTTTTTGAATCCGGCACATTTTTCGTATTGTTCTCGGAGCCTTGTCCTCAACCAACACGATGTCATCCTATAAGAGTGGTTTTGCTTGCCGTGTCTTGGCTTTGACCGTAGCTTCTATTTCCTTGATGTATTGTTGATGCCATCTTTTCCACCAAGCACGCGCGAATTTGCATCTGCCTCACCATTCGTCTTCAATGTCACCGTTGTACAGTCTTTTTTGTCCGTCTTGAAGCTGTCGACATCCACCTATGATGTCTTCCTGTGTTAGTGGAATTGGCTCGTCAGGTTCTCCATATACGTAAGTCAATGGTCGATTGTTGAGTGTTCCTTCAACTTCTGCTACAATAGTGCGTAGCTCCTCTTCCGAAGCTGCGCTTTTCGATAATATTTTTCGCATCGACGTCTTGAAGCTTCTTATGAGGCACTCGTAAAATACTCCCCACCATGGCGCACACTCGGCTATTGTTTTCCATTGAATTTGTTGGCCACTGCAGTAATTCTTTAAGACCTCGTTTTTAATTGTTTCGAGAAATATGTTGATTTACTTTTCAGCTTTTATAAATGTTTTGGCGTTGTCCGAGTAGATTACTGCTGGCATTACCCGTCGAACTGCAAATCTTCGGAATGCTTGTCGAAAACTTGACTATGACAAATCGTTGGTAACCTCCAAGTGTACTCCTCTCGTTACCGCGCAGGTGAATATCAGTACATTTTGCTTCTTAATCTGGTACTTGTCCTTTGCGTAAAGAGGTCCTGTGAAGTCAACTCCCGTAACTTTGAATGGTTCTGCTTCAGTGACTTTGTCTGCCGGAAGTGGAGGTATGTCTTGAGTCGCTGGTCTGGAGTTATGCCTCTTGCAGATGACACATCTGTTCAGAACTCTTTCACTACTTGTCTACCCTGCAGTATCCAGAACTTAGTTCGAAGTTGCGCTAGCGTAACTTGACCTCCTCCGTGTAATGCCATTTTATGCACGTGACGTATTAGCAGTTCCGTGAAATGCTCATCCTTTTTAATTACTATAACTTGTTTGTTGAATTCTTGGCTGCACTGCAATCGTCCCTTCTGTCTGATGATTCCATCGTCTTCAAGGTAGACTTCGTGTCCATCAATTTCAAGTGATTGAATGTTTGAATAGGCCTCACCTTTTGTTTGTCTCAGTGGTATTTGGGTCTGTCTTATCCAGTATTTCTCTCCATTTGTTACCTCTTTTCTTGTCAATGGCCCTTAGTGATTTTCCTCTCTTGTGTTGTCTATGAATCTGAACACCCGTGCTGCCACTCTTATAAGCCATTCGTATGATGAATACATTTCGATTTCCAAGATTGGCTCAATTTTGGCTCTTCCCATGCATTGGTGACATTGTGTTTTATGCTGGTCTTCCACGTCTGTATTTGTGTCAATTATGCTTAATAAGTTCTTTTCCAGTGATGTTATCCATTCGGGACCTTTCCGCCATAACTTTGACGTTATCAATGCCTTTGCGCTTATTCCTCGTGTACGTAGGTCAGCAGGGTTGTCGTCACTTTGAGCGAATGATCAGCTTGCTTGAAGTGTTTTTTTCTCTAAGTTCTGCGATTCTGGTGGCAACAAACGAATCTCTTTTGCGTGTTTCCTTGATGCAGTGAAGCAAAATCATCGAGTACATCCAGCAGCGTATTTTCTGCAATCTTTCGTTGAAGTGACCTTTAATGTAGTCGCATAATCTTGATGCTAGCACCACTCCTATCAGTTCAAGTTGCGCCAATGTCCGCTCTTTAATTGGAGCTACGCGGCTTTTTGCTGTTACCAGCCTTGATTCTTTGCTTCCATCGCAGTATACTGCTATCAAGTATGCTGCCGCTCTGTATGCTAATGGAGTCGCGTCGGCAAATACATGCAGCTTGTTTGCTTGTACTGGTTGATTCTTGCTTGCGTAGCATCAGGGGATTTCTAGAACTCGAAAGACCTCTGCTTCAGACATAAGGTTCTTCCATTTGTCACATTGATCTTTAGGGAGCTGGTCGTTCCACGTGACGTTCGTTTTCCACAGTCTCTGCAGTTCTATTTTTGCGCGTACTGTGAATGGCGACAACGAACCGAGCGGGTCAAATATCTTCGCCGTGGTTAGTAACACGGCCCTTTTACTCAAGTACGTTGTATGTGTTAATAAAATCTCCTTTTTTATAGGAAAGCAAACCATGTCCTTTGAGTGTTTCCATATCAAGCCCAGAAGCATTGTAAATTCTCTAGATCGAATATTTATGTGAGAATCGTCACTTTCATTTTCATTTATTATTTTGTTTAATCGCTCTTCATTGGTTGTCCATTTTCTCAATTTCATCGCTGCCTCTCTGAACACTTGCTTTGCCTCATTGTACAACTTGACTGCTTAATCAAGCGTTGCTGCTCCCAGAATGACATCATCCACGTAGATCACTTTCTGCAGTTTCCTTGTCGTATCAGGAAACCGGTCTTCCACTTGTTTCAAATGGTGTTTAATTGTAGCTGCCAGTATAAACGTGCTCGGTGTTGTTCCGAACGTTACTCTTGTCATGCGCCATGTTTGCACTTCATTCATTAACCTTCCTTCAGCGTCATGCTTCCAACACATAAATCTCAATGCATCTCTATCCTCTTCGTGTATAGAGATTGGTAGAAATGCCTTTTCAACTTCTCCAATAATGCCACCTTTTCTTTTCGGAAATTAATGAGCAGCGATAGCACGTCCTCATTCAAGTTGGGTCCTGCCTCTAGGTTCTCGCTTAAAGACATACCTTTTCGAGAATGTGATGACGCGTCAAACACTACTCGAACCTTTGTTGTGGCTCGGTGTTCTCTAATGATCGCATGATGTAGCATGTAGTAGCAAAGTGCATTTGGCTGTTATGATGGCCTTAGACCTTCTCTACGACTCCTAATGCCATATACTCTGATATAGCCTTTTCGTAGCGATACAGCATGTCTTCAATTTTCTGCAGCCTTTTAGTAAGTTGCTGTAGTCTTTTTATCGCATTTTCCTTGTTGCTTTCCAAGTTTACATCCTTTTTCCATGGCAAGCTGACTTGATAGCAACCGTTTTGTTGAACAATCTTGCGCACCAATTCTTCGACCACTTCTTTTTCGGTGTTATCCAAACTATTTCTTGTGATCCCCATTGACTCCAGGCTCCAGAACTTCTGTAGCTCTTGCTGGGGTTCTGTCTCCGCAGCTTTCACCTTCAGAACCATGACTTCTTGATTATGTGTTAGTTTTGTCTTGCTTTGCTCTGACGGCCCTTGCAGTACCCATCCCAGTATAGTTTCTACTGCCATCAGTCTGTCCTCGATTCTTTGAGTTCTCCCAGTAAAGGGAGGAGGAGGAAGCAACAAGAGAGAGAAGGCAGGGAGGTTAACCAGAAAGACATCCGGTTGGCTACCCTACACTGGGAGATTAGGGAAGGGGACAAGAAAGACGAGAAAGAAGGAAGAGAGAGAAAAGAAAAAAAAGGGGTGATAAGAGAATGACAGTAATTTCACTGCAGCGTGAAATTCACTACCGCATGTCAGAGGCGTTCACACAAGCCTGTATTTTTCAGGAAACACAGCAGGGCTTTCACTGCCTTGTGGGCTGTCGAGGCATGTGGACTTTGCTGTAATAGCACCTGCACAGAAAGAGGCCGATCATCCAGTCGCCGCATTGCGTTGGCAAGTACTTGTCTATCTGAGGCAAATCGAGAACAATGGCACAGCAGGTGTTCGATGTTTTCGTGGGTGCCGCAAACATCGCACGCCGCACTGTCAGTAATTCCGATTAACGTGGTATAAGCTTTCGTGAAAGCAACTCCCAGCCAAAGGCGATACAGAAGCGAAGCTGGACGTCTATTTAGGCTGGGTGGAGGCCGGAGTTGTTGTGAAGGGTCGAGCTTGTGCAGTCTTGTACGTCGTACGCTTGGTGTGTTCCACTTAGTCAGTGTAAGACTGCGGGCATGTTGACGAATCTGCCTCGCCGCATCCGCTCTTGAAAGCGGAATCGGAACGCTGTTCGCTTCTTTATGTGACGTGCGAGCAGCATGACCTGCAGACATATTGCCGCCTATACCACAATGCCCAGGTAACCACTGAGATACGATGTCATGGCCTTTTTGTATTAAAAGTTGGTGAAGTTTCACGGTTTGGTAGGTCAACTGGTCGTGGCATCCGCGTCGGAGAACTGATATCAGGCACTGTAACGCTGGTTTTGAGTCAGAAAACACAGCCCATTCACCTGGTCTTTCTTCTGAATTGATGAGGTCCAGTGCATTGCGCAGAGCCTCGAGTTCTGCCGTCGTTGACGTTGTCACATGTGAAGTCTTAAACACCAAGTTACCCCTTGTGATGGTATAACCACTGCTCCGCCTGAACTAGACGGCGTAGTAGAGCCATCCGTGCAAATGTGCACGTGGCTACTGTAGTTTTCTTCCAGTAGGAATAGACTCAGTTGTTTCAGAGCATGTGTCGGTAAGTCCGATTTTTTCCTCATTCCTGGAATTATTAAGTGAACTCGCGGCCGGCTCAAGCTCCAACGAGGAAACGGTGGCTTTGATGCAGGTGCGTATGTCTGAGTGGACGATGAACGATTGTTGTAGACAATAGTGCCGTATGTCATGCGGGGCCTTTCAGCAGCTAGGCTCGCCAGGTGGTGAGAAGGGGTCCTGGCATATTGCCTGAGGTGCACGCGCATCGTCTCAGTATTATTATGCGTCTTTATCGAGTGATCTTGAGCGATGGCAATGGTTTCAGCCGTTGAAGCACTGCGGGGTAATCCAAGGCATTTCTTAAGTGCTTGGGCTTGAATGCTCTGAATTGCGCGCAGGTTGGTCTTGCCGGTGTTAGATATCGCAGGTAAGCTGTGCCGTAAGAATTCGATAAACAGCACTCTGTAAAGTTGTAGCATGGATGGTAATGGCACTCTCCAATTCTTTCCTGCAAGGAATTTGAACTAGTGGCATGTTGCGATCAGCCGCTTCTTCACATAGTTCACGTGTGGAGTCCACGACAGGTTTGTATCTATTATGACTCCCAAGAACCTGTGGCTTCTGCTGAACGATATGTATTCTTCATTAATCGATATGCTGTAAGCAGACATTGGTTTCCGCGTGAACGCTACCACTGCACATTTTTCGCAGGACACCTCAAGGCCTTGTTTAGGAAGTTAGCATGACGTCGTTGCAGTAGCCTTCTGAAGGCGGGCGCGAAGCTGAGGCCTTGTCACTTCTGATGTCCGAATGCAGATGTCATCAGCATAGACAGAAAGTTCTGCAGTGCTAGGTAGCTGCTCGACTAGACCAATGAGAGTTAGGTTGAAAAGTGTAGGGCTTAGCACTTCTTCCTGAGGAACTCCTCGGCTGCTGTAATAATCATGTGTTGGGCCATTCGCTGTCATCACGTAAAATGATCTCAGCTGTAAGTACCTGTACACCCACATATATATCTTGCCACCAAGACCTACTGTTTCCAAAGCACTAAGAATGGCTTCATGGGTGACATTGTCGTAAGCCCCCTTAACGTCTAGAAACAGGGCGGCGCACAGTCTCTTACAGGCTTTCTGGTGTTGAACATATGTCATCAGATCAACAACATTGTCGATTGACGAATGGCCGCGCCTGAATCCGGTCACGGATACTGGATAGATTTTGTAGTGCTCTAAATACCACTCCATTCGTGTTAGAATCATTCGTTCCATTGTTTTTCCCACACAACTGGCAAGTGCGATAGGACGGTATGAGGCAATATCCAAAGGAGATTTACCGGCATTAGAAGTGGAATGAGGCGACTTGACTTCCATTCCTGGGGAACCGTACCAGTCTGCTAGGAGTCGTTGTATATGCGTAAGAGTGCCTTCCGAGCTCCGTCTCCAAGATTACAAAGAGCATGATAGGTAATGCCGTCTGGTCCGGGCGCTGATGACAGTCTGCACAGTGCCAGTGCCGCCTCTAGCTCATCCATAGAAAACTGGCATTCCATACGGGGATCACGTGAGGGCGGTGGGTTGTCAAATGTTCCCCTTCTTGATACTGTGAAATTGTAATCACCGGCAATTCTTCTACAGAAAGATTCTGCGACGTCAATCTCTCTGCATCGAAGGTGAAGTGCCAGAGATGTAAACGGGTGTCGCTGACCCAAGGTTGTGCTAGGACCCCGGACAGTTCGCCATATCAGTTATAGGGGCTTTCGTGGATCAAACTACTAGCAAAAAGATGTCCAACGTCGCCTAACCAGTTTATCCATGTTCCGCTGCATTTTCTTTCGAATGCGTCTAGCCAGCCTCAAATAATCCATGCACTTTGTCTGTCGGTACCTTCGTTCTGCACGACGGCGTATTTCGTGAATTTTCTCAAGCTCGATGTCGAAATCGGTGCGCTTGTGACTAGTCAAATGTGTATGCGTGGTATTCTGCAGGACATCCTTTATCGAGTCCTCTAGGTTATATGATGAGCCGTCGGTAGAGCAGTCTTTCATTAACATTTTGAATATCGGCCAATCGGTGCATTTGAAGCCTCTTGAGGAGTTGGAGCTGGAGAAGCCTTCTATACACAGGTAACTTGGTATATGGTCGCTGCCCCGCGTTTCCAGATCCGAAAACCAGTGCACTTCCCTGGTAAGTGAGCGAGAAACCAATGTAAAGTCCAAGCAGCTGCTATAGGCTGATCCGCGTAAATATGTAGGGCTTCCATCGTTACAAACACAGAGTTCGTACTCCGAGGCTAAGGACACCAATTTTCTTCCTCTAGAGTTGTCCCTGGAGCGTCCCCATAGGAAATGGTGGGCATTGAAGTCGCCAGTGATCACCCATGGTCTTGGAGTCGATGTCAGAATACCGCGTAAGTGCCCGCAGTAAACGCGGCTTGATGGAGATAAGTAAGCTCCGATAATCGTGAAAGCAACCTTATCCTCCTTCACAGTAAGGCACACATACTGATTCCCTTCATCAGGCGAGACTCTGTGGAGAACGTAAGTGAGGTCATGGCGCGTGAATACAATAACCTTCCTGCAGTCTCTGTGAGTAGAGGACATAAAGCACTCATATTCTGACAGCTTGATTGAAGCACACAGGTTGGGTTCACAAATCACGATAATGGGGAAGCGGTTCACAAATACAAACTGTCTTAAGTCAGACATGCGCGACTTCAGTCCTCTGGCGTTCCACTGAAAGGCAGATGCATTCTTGACTTCCGCTCAAAACGACGGTGCCTCGCTGGCCATGATTTTACCTTAGAGCTGCAAGCACCGGACTCAGGGTGTCCAGCACATGCAGTGCGGTCTGCGCAGCCGAAGTCTTCATATTACTCAGTAGGATGCGCATGGTACTCATCAGCGATTACAGCAAGCTTATCACTTGATCTTCATTCATCGCATCACTGGTTTGAGGGGTCGTCGAGGAGGGCGGGATTTGATGCAGCTCCGAAGTAGGTTGACTTCGTGGAAGTTAGAGCCACTGTTTGGAAGGGGCGACTGCTGTCCCTTTCTTCTGTTTGGCAGTATCCGTCTTCAGTGAGCTCGGTGTTTGTGGGTCAGCCTCTTTGATAGAGGATGACATCTCTCTATCGGTAGAGCAGTTTTTCCGTGATGGTCGTCGCCCCCGACGCCGTCGTCGGCGTAGTGTAGTGGCAGCTTCCCTGTGCGTTGAATTGTCCCGCACCATACGCCTGAGTACCGCGTGCTCGTTTCGCACCCGCGGGCAATCTTTGGATGAGGCCTGATGAGCGCCGTGGCAGTTGGGACATCGTAACACGGTGGCACCGCAGACGTCTTTTGAGTGAGACTCAGCGCACCGCGGACACACAACTTTGTTCTCACAGACACCTTCTACGTGTCCCATCTTGAAGCACTTGTATCATTTCAGTGGCTTCGGTATGTATGGACGCACTGAGGGGCGAACATGGCCAACTTTGACATACAAGGGAAGGCTGTCTCCCTCGAGCACAAGCCTCAAGCAGCATGAGTAGCCGAGTCTGGTAATGTGCGTGATGCGGGTGCCTTCTGTAGCTGGCTTCATTAGTATTGGCAGGTCATTTGCTGAGATGGAAAGATCCACATCATAAATGACGCCTACAGTGCCATTACATCATGTAGCGACCATTGGCCGAACTTTCACATTGCCGATTTCTGTTATGTGCCGAAGGCTTTGCAGTGCGCTACGGTGCATAACGTCTACAGCAAGGACATTCTTCCGTGCATTGATCCTCACATCTTTGATCTCATTCGGCGCGGTTCCCTCGAGAATCACAAAAAGAACTTGCCTGTTGAGGAGTCGCAAGTTAGATGCAGGGTCTTCGGGCATAAACAGCATGGTGTGCGGCCACCGCTGTGGTGCAGTCTTAACGGTGGAAACACTTGCCGACAATGCCGTCCGCAGTAGTCTTCGTTTTGTAGATCGATTCATGACGATCGTGAAGTCATCATCCGATGACTCAAAGCCGTCCGATTACAAATCGGTTGCCTCGCGGTCCGTGTCGCTCGACGCGTTGCTACACTTCCTGCACGACGAAGCCCGGTACGACGGTTGCACGCCTGGAAGATTCTCAGGTGTGTCCTGAAGCATCACCGCAAAGGAGGGAGCGGCAGCCCCCAGGATTTCCAGGAAAACAAAGTGAAAATACTGAGACACGGGCACAAGCGTTCTGTGAGAGAATCACTTCCCAAGAATTCCCAATAATAGTCTGAGCCGATCAGTAGTTCTACAGAATCTGTTGCAGTCGTCTCGTTCCTATGATCAGCCACTTGCATCTTCAGCTGTTTCATTTTCTCGCTGAGTTCCTTAGTTGGAGTGGGTATACAACTGTGCGAGATAACGTCGACTTGTAACGCTTCTATCACTGTTGTCGTGCTTGTTTCTCGTGATCCTACAGTCACTTGCACCACGTTTATTAGTTTGACCTTTTCGTCTCCTCCAAATGAACCAATCGTCAGCCTTTTCTGTCGCAACACTTTCGCACCTATTTCTTTCGCTAATCCTGCTTCAATAAATGACCGTTGATTCCGCTGTCTACTAACAAACGGCGATGTCGGCCACATGTTTCTCCTTCTACGCATGCTACAGCAGCCTGCGAAAGCACAAACTTATGCTTGATATTTTTGGTTGCGTGTAGCGTAGACGTCGTCGCTTCGGCTTGCGCTGTTGAGGCCAGCTGTGCCCTTGTTTTCTGCATCACCGTTCTACACACTGACGTGGCATGTCGTCCCTTGCATTGCTTACATTTTACTTGGGCCTTGCAAATGCGTGCAGTGTGGTTTGGTCGCGTGCATCTGAAGCATGCTCTAATTTTGGTAAGCCTACCTTTTTTTCATCCATTGGAATGCTCCTACGACAGTTTTCGGTTGCGTGGGTTTTCTGCTTGCAGAATAAGCATATTCTGTCCGCTGAGCTATAGAAGCGCAAACTTGTGCGCATCTGTCCGCAGTTCTCTCTTGGTTTTGCTGTTATCCTCTCTTGTTCCCGTTAATTTTCTTCACGAAAAACCACTTGCTCTTTTAAAAATAAGCCTGTCGAGCTTTTCCTCGCATGCTTTTTCCGTTGTGGTGTTTTGCTTGCCGTTTTCTGAAGCTGAGCTGTTTCTAATAGCCTCTTTTGACTTGAACTGCGCTGAGAATTCTAGTGGGATTGCTCTTTTCAATACCGGTAACAACATCGGCACATAGCTCTCGGTTTCCACTTTAAGTGACTTGAGTGCCAATATGCTAACTTGCACTCTCTGTACTAGACTAATTAACTCATCGGTATCTTGAACAGACCTCACTTTCTCCAAACTCAATAGCTGATTCATGTGCATTTCAATAAAATGTTCTCGATTGCCGTACGTTCTTTGCAGTATTTTCGTTGCGTCATCATAATTTTTCTCTGCCGAGTACTGAAGTCCTTCAATAGCAGCCACCGCTTTTCCGATTAGACATGCTAACAAGTAATTGAACTTCTGTCCCTCGCTCATGTTCGGTCTCAGGTGAAATGCTGACTCTTACTGAGACCGAAAGTGGTCCCACTCCAAAGCTTTTCCCCCACACTTCATCATTTCTAGCTTTGGTAGCTTAACTAGTTCCGTTGCTTCTTGACCTGTACTTGAGGGCGTCACCTGCCTTGTCCTATCGCTTAAATCCGATTGTGCAGGCTGTCGAAGTCTGAATTCCATTGAAGATAAGGTCGTCGTTAATTTCATGTCGTACTCTATGACGCTTTCGAATTCAGCTTCGGCATTGTCTTCTGTCAAAAACTTTTCCATTTCCTCGTTCGCGCTCTTGAGACTGTCACTTATTGCTTTAATATGCACCTGCCTTGTAAGCAGCTGCTCCCGGTTAGCTCCATCATTAATTTCCTGCTCGGCTGCGTTAATCAGTCGCGTGATCTGGGAGCGAAGCGCTTTTCTTTTCTTCGTTATCACTTCCTTGCTCATATTGAGGCGGTTAACAACGACGTCTTACGTGTCAGTCGTTCGTTCTGATGCTCGTACTGTCCACCGTGGTCCCGTAACTCGATCCAGGTCGATCCTATGCTCCTCCGCCCTTTTTTTCTCTGCTGCTCCGTGGCAGGTTGACCTTCCTTGTCAGCGAGGAGGTAGTATCTTGGTTCATGGTATCATTATTAAGACGATGGAGACCAGGGACTGCTTCGAACGAATATGGTTTATTAGAAGAAGTGAAGTAGCACGCGCTCGCTCCAGGCAGCAGTCTTCTTTCTTCTTCTTTCGGCGTTTGATGATATTTTATAGATAGATAGATAGATAGATAGATAGATAGATAGATAGATAGATAGATAGATAGATAGATAGATAGATAGATAGATAGATAGATAGATAGATAGATAGATAGATAGATAGATAGATAGATAGATAGATAGATAGATAGATAGATAGATAGATAGATAGATAGATAGATAGATAGATAGATAGATAGATAGATAGATAGATAGATAGATAGATAGATAGATAGATAGATAGATAGATAGATAGATAGATAGATAGATAGATAGATAGATAGATAGATAGATAGATAGATAGATAGATAGATAGATAGATAGATAGATAGATAGATAGATAGATAGATAGATAGATAGATACGCTCAATGTCGCCGAAGTTCGCTAAGAAATATTTCGCATTTGATAATCGTTCTATGTGCCTGCACTTCAAACAATAAAATACTCACAGGGATACTTAGTTTGTGTTAAAGCGATAGGGTGCATGAGCTTGTTTAGCAGAAAACTTGACGTCCGCATCGTTTACGGCGAGCGAAATCTGACTTCAGCAAGCGACAGTCATTAACTGAACGAATTTTTCTAGATATTTGATGGCATGATGATCATCGGTCTTTTGAGGTGCCTCGCCTCTCCGTCTTGCGGTGATGGACACGGAGCATGCCAGAGGCCCGCCTGGTCACAGGTCCTCACACCCGTCAACCACAAGGAAGCGAGCTGGCTCTCCCAGTGACACTGAGGACACTGATCTCTACTCTATGTCGGAAGACGACACATCCGATGGCAGCTTTATACCTGTCCGGGGTAAGAGGGCAAAGAGAAGGACGGCGAATACAGCAGCATCAGCTCCTGCAAGCACAGCGACTGTGCATTCAAGGCCTGCGCGCTGGCCGCACGTCATCATCTTCATGCCCGAAGATCCATCAAGCAACCTGCGGCTCCTGAACAGGCAAGTCCTTTCGGTTGCTCTCGAATGTGCGGTGCCACATCAAATTAAGGACGTACGAGTAAACCCAAGGAAGAACATTCTCGCCATAGACGTGCACGATGTCAGTGCGCTAGGACAGCTGCAGCAAATGACGGAGCTAGGTGGCATTAAAATGCGCCCCTTTATCCCGATGGATGACAAATCAATTGCCGGTGTAATTTATGACATCGACACTGCCATTCCTAATGCTGACTTGTCTACCCTCATCAAGCCTGCAAACGAGGGAACTGTCATTACGCAAGTGCGGCGCCTTGGAAATACGCGCTGCGTAAAAGTGTTTTTCAAGGGAGATTGCATACCTTCCCACGTTAAAGTTGGACATTTTCGACATCCGGTTCGACCATTCATCCAAAAGCCACTTCAATGTCATCAGTGCTTCAGGCTAGGACACGTCAAGGGCGTATGCCCCAACTTACGACTGTGTCCCCGCTGCGCTGAACCTCATGCTGAAGACGCCTGTCGGGCGACTTCTCTGAAGTGCGCCAACTGCAGTGGTCCTCATGCTGCCTCGTCGAAAGACTGTCCTCGAATCCAAAAGGAGCGCGCGGTTCTCAGACAAATGGCCCGAGACAACTCAACACACAGGGAGGCAGCCGAAGTAGTCCGGCGTCGGCGTCGGCGTCGGCATCATCGAAAGTCTTCAAAGAAGGCACATTCCCGAGACGCTCCTTCCCACTCTTTAGCGGTTCTATCCAGTAGCGCCGCGAAAGGGCCCACCACTTCTACGAAAGAAACAGAGAAGCCTCCTTCTCTGGAGGAATGGCCCACGCTCCCGACGCGCTCTTCTGCCAAGGAACCTCTGCAGGTTGTGGCAACACAAGAGCCGTCTCCAACCATGGAAGATTTGCCTAAAACTGATCGTCAAGTGATCTCGGTGCTGCGATCCCTTATAGAAGCCATCCGAGTGATATTAGTCGACATGAAGACACCATCTGCTCGAAGCGCACTTGGATTATTGGACGCCCTAAGCCCAGTGCTTGAATCTCTCAACTAGGAAGATGGCTACTCACACCTCAACATTTCTTAAAGAAGTCAAGGCTGCATCCGTCATTCAATGGAACGCCAGAGGACTAAAATCACGCCTTTCAGATTTTCGTCAGTTTGTGTTTACCAACGTGTTTCCAATCATCGTCATTTGTGAACCCAATTTGTCGAAACCAATAAGACTATCGGGGTACGAAGCTGTCATGTCTTCAACGTACGGTGCGTGCAGCAAAATCATCGTCTTTGTTCGTCGTGAACTGACGTAAGTTGTGCAACCAATTGCACCTCACGATGACAATCAGTATGTCTGCATCACTGTGAAAAAGAACCAACTCATGTTTACTCTCATAGGCGTTTATATATCGCCGTCAAGTAATCTCGATTCCAGGAGATTGGCGGATATTTTGAGAGTGTGTCCTGCACCATGGGTCCTCATAGGTGATTTCAATGCGCACAATCACGCATGGGGAAGTACGCGGACAAATGCAAGAGGACGCAGGTTAGCAAACGTCGCCTACAACTATGGCCTTACTCTCCTGAACGACGGCAGCCCCACTTTTCTTCGAGGTGTGACATACGGCAGCTGTCTCGACCTTGCTTTTGTCTCCAACTCCCTCGCGAGATACGTCAAGTGGTTTCCAGATGTTGAGACACGAGGAAGTGATCACATTCCAATCTACCTTAACATCAAAGGCTTGTCTAGTTATGGTCCACGGACGACCATTCGAGCAGTCCAATGGACCAACTTCAAATCTGACATGGAAGATGCTTGCAGCGATGGCCTACGATCTGGGTTAGAGGAAACAATTAAGAGCACAATGCAAAACGCCACTCGCACGGTGACGATATCTTCCACACGAAACGACTGATATAGAGTTGGAGCGACTCCGAGCACTGCAACGCCAGGCGGAGCGTCGGTATCGGCGTACAAAATCAATTCACGATCTTAGGGCAGCCAGGAGGATGCAAAAGAAGATTCGGCGTCGCATGGATAGATTAGCGTCGGAACGATGGACAACGTTTTGCCAGTCACTAGACCCTCGCAAGCCACTCTCACACATTTGGAAAACGGTGCAAGGTCTGCGTCACCCTACGGAACAGCGTTTTCCATTCAAAGCGCTCGCGCTATTTCAAAGGAGGCAAGAGATCGATGTCGCAGAAGATTTCTGTGCGCAGATCGCCAACCAAGCCACTCGTCCAGATTCTCCAGTGAGAGGTGACGTCCCCCGTTCCCGTGACTACCACATGGACCTCCTTTTTACAATGGAGGAGCTCGAGGCGGCACTAGCTCTCTGCAGGCGTTCAACTTCTCCGGGCCCAGATGGTATTCCGTACCGAGCCTTGTGCAACCTTGGGGAAAGTGCAAGGAGAGAACTGTTGAGCCTCTACAACAACTCCTGGCAGGATGGCTATGTTCCTGATGACTGGAAAGTAAGCCGCTTGTTACCCATCTTGAAGCAGGGCAAATCCCCACTCGAACTAACCTCATACCGCCCAATAGCACTGGCCAGCTGCGTAGGGAAGATAATGGAACGGATGATACTAGGCCGCCTGGAGTGGTATTTTGAATACCACAAGATTTATCCGAATTCAATGGCTGGTTTCCGACGCGACCGCTCTTCTATTGACAATGTCGTTGATCTAGTTTCGTACGTTCAGCACGAAAGATCCCGTAAGCGACTATCTGCAGCTTTGTTTCTAGATGTGAAAGGCGCTTATGATAATGTACTACATGAAGCCATTTTGGGTGCTCTTGCGGTGGTTGGCCTTGGTGGTCGAGTCTTTCGGTGGATTTCGAGTTACCTGGCTGCAAGATCATTCTTTGTGTTAACAGAAGATGGCCCAACTACGCGACGCTATACTTGCAGGGGTGTTCCTCAAGGCGGAGTTCTTAGCCCGACGCTATTCAATCTTGCACTAATTGGCCTTGCTGAATACTTGCCAAGCACCATTAAAATCTCAATATACGCAGACGACATCTGTGTCTGGACATCGGCAGTCACACGTCCTCAGATACGTTCCCGGCTTCAAAAAGCAGCTACTATGATTGCCAACTACTTGTTCAAACAAGGTCTCAGCATATCACCAGAAAAATGCGCGCTGGTGGCTTTCACTCGTAAAGCAATGACCCCTTATGTCATCTCAATCTGCGGGCGACCGATTTCTTACGCCAAAACCCACCGGTTTCTGGGCATCATTATTGATAGGGACCTCTGTTGGAGTCCGCATGTGACCTATATGAAGAAACGCCTGACCGCTATTTCTCATCTGTTCAAGTTCCTGGCAGGAAAAACGTGGGGGATGTCAGTAGACGCAATGATGGAGCTCTACAGGGCCCTGTTTCTCGGTTTTCTCAGATATAGCTTGCCCGTGCTTAGCAATACCTGCAAGACCAATGTTCGTATTTTACAGGCAGTACAAGCCCAAGCGCTGAGAGTGTGCCTCGGTCTGCCCAGATGTACGTCAACAGAAGCAACAATTGCAATTGCTGGTGACTATCCGATACAAACTCACATTGTTGTTGAAGTCCTGAGAACACACATCCGACACTTCGCACGTGCCCCCCGGCCATCACCTTGCACTGTTGCCTTCAGAGAGGCGCCAAGCATCGTTCGCCAAAATTATCGTGAAATACAACGATAAACTTCCCTCGGGCTTCACTCATGCATCTAAACCATCCATACCACCTTGGTGTCTTATTCGACCCACAGTGCATCTTAGTGTACCAGGGATCCGGAGGAAATCTGAGTTTTCGTCACCCGTGCTGAAACAACTGTCTCTTCTTCTTTTGCACGAGAAGTATTCAGACAGCATACATGTATACACCGATGGTTCCACGAACCACCAGTGTTCGTCAGGGGCAGTAGTTATCCCAGCAAGAGGTGTTACCATCAGCTTTAGGACTGACCACTCCACGGCATCTACAGCAGCGGAACTAGCTGCTTTGCGCGCTGCACTTTGTGTGATCAATCGGGAACCACCGCAACAATGGTCGATTTTCAGCGACTCAAGGGCTGCCCTACAATCTGTGCTCTCAGCACTGCGTCGCGGCCCGTACGAACAGCTTGTTTTCGAAATTCGATGCCTTCTCCACACTTTACTCGAGAAAGGGCATCATGTGACGCTTCAATGGCTGCCAAGTCATTGCGGCATCATAGGGAACGAACATGCCGATACTGCCGCGCGGGCAGCCCTTGAAGGAACACGAGAATAAGGCATACCACTTTCGAGGACTGATGTTGCCAATAATCTTCGACGATTTGCGCGTGAAATCACGTTTTCACTATGGTACCAACCAAGCATCGATACGAATCGTCAACACCACCTGTCCTCTCTGATGGCTCTCCGCATGCCCACTGGACTCGATCGAAGAGAAGCCACTCTACTTCATCGCTTATGGCTAGGAGTGGCATTTACAAAATCTTACTCCTTTGTCATAGGAATGGCCGACAACGCTCTCTGCGATGCCTGTCATTGCGAAGAGACGCTACACCACATCCTGTGTGACTGTCCATTGTATGAAATCCAGAGACAGTCACTGGCGTCTGCTTTTGCGCGCATCGACAACAGCCAAATGTCTGTGGACACTATTCTGTCAAGTGCCCGAGAGAAGACACTGCAACAGAAGGCGACGAAAGCTCTGTTGAAATTCCTACGCGACACCGACTTGAACAAGCGACTGTAACAGCAATGTCACACACCGCGAAAGACAAGACTGAACTATGACTGAGTGTGCGCGCATGTGCTGCCGAATGTGCTGTTTCTATCTTCCCTCTCTGCTCTCTTTCATCTCCCCCATCCCTCTCCCACGCGCAGGGTAGCAAACCAGCTGCCTATAGGCTGGTTAACCTCCTTGCCTTTCTTTTCCCTCTATTTTCCTTCCTTCCTTCCTTCCTTGATGGCATTGGCATACAAGAAAAAAAGGAGTATAATGAATGCCAAAAAAAACGTATAGGAATCATTAAAAGTAGAGTAGGCCAAATACCGACTCTAGAGGGAACCAAATAGTAACACTGTAAAATGAAGATCCTACGCCATTTACAACAATATAACATGATGTAATAGCCGGAAAGCTGTGCAAGAGATCCACAACAGACGAGTCGATATCAAAGTACCCAAGTTTAATAAAAAAAAGAGAGTGGCTGACTACGCCAAATGCTTTGCTCCGGCCGCAAAAGACTACATCTATCTGTTCTTTCTGAGAAATAGGTGGGGCTATGAGCGTTATGAAACTTGCAAAATGCTTTGTAGTTGAGCGGCCGGGAAAAACCCGTGTTGATTAGTTAAGAAGGAGGTTCTCACGCGAACATACAATATGTTGTGAAGAGGCAGCTCAGAAATCTTCAATGTGGCATCCAGTAGAGAAATCGGGTGATAATTAGAAACATATCTTGCAGTGCGACTTGAATATTGAAAAAAACCTTGAGCAGTTTTTCACATCATGCGTTATGTGGAAGCATTCACACAATTGATAAATATTGCAGTCAGTTCTGGGGTAAAATGTTATCATAACGCCACGTGAAATCTAGGCCACACGATATGGACAGTCTTAAACGCCTAATTTATAGCATGTGAATTTTAATGCTGCCAAATTCTACTATAAGTGCTAATTACTTTGTGCTGTTGGCCTATGTGAGTCTTAGAGTTGTAGGCCTTATAAATGGATAAAAAATGGTCGGCGAAACAGTCAGTGATGGCAATGACTTCTACAGCATCCGAATTAAGTAGGCTGAAGGACCTCCCACTTTTGCTTGGCAGTTTGCGTACATACATCCAAAACTCAGCTACCCTGTCAGAAGCTTTTTTTTCTGTTATGAACTGTGGCCCTGTTTATATAGGCGTTTAGAAAGAGTTTGAAAAACACTAAACTCCTACTTCCACTTGCTGAATGGAGGACATTTCGCCTTCTTATTTGCGCGATCATTATGCTTCAGTGCACTTCAATGTTCACGAGAGAACCACGGGGTGTAATATCACGACGTTTTGTAGCGTTGTTTTCTTTCGGCTCTCCTCAGGTGAAAAGAAAAGTGCTCCGATGCATCTTTCAACTAAGACACTCATGATCATTACGCCGTGGTGTAGGCACGCAAACGTTTATGATTTAATTAAGAGTGGACGCCTTTCAATTAGAGGGACTACCAAAGTTTGCGCTCCCTCATCCATGCGGGTGCCCATACTAGGCGCTCGGGTGCCAAAACCAGATTCATCATCATCATCATCATCATAATTAGCCTGACTGCGTTTGCTGCAGGACAAAGGCCTCTCCCATTTTCTGCCATTCAACTCAGTTCGGTGCTTGCTACTCCCACTTTATACCTAGAAACATCTGCCCACCTAATTTTTTGTCTCCCCTTCACCCGCTTTCCTTCTCTTCAAATTCACTCTGTGATCCTTGATGACCAGCGGTTATCTTGCCTTTTCGCAACGCACCCTGCCAATATGAGCATTTCTTCTCCTTGATTTCATCTAGAATGAAATCAAGAACACCCGTTTGTTCCATGATACACTCTTATATCTTCTTGTCCCTTAGGGTTACATTTATCATGTTTCTTTCTATTGCTCACTGCGTCGTTCTCCACTTAGGTTGAACCCTCTCTTTATTCACCCAGTTTACTGCTTCGCAGGTAAGCACCGGTAAAATGCAGCTCTTATATACCTTTAAGGAATTGAGGCATTCTACATATAAAGTTTGGGAATGTTTGTCGAATGTGCTCAACCCCATTCTTATTATTATAGTTAATTCCATCTCGTGGTTCAGTTCCGCCGTTACTACCTGTCCTAAGTAACCGTACTCTTGTACAACTTCAAGTGAACTGCTACCGAAGACCAACTTTTCTGCTTTTGTTGTCTAATCAACAAACATTGATGGCAATTCGTCCCGCGACTTACTCAGCAATGCAATCTCGTCGCAAAGTGTAGGTTGCCAAGATACTCTCCATTACCTTGTACCCTCACTCCATCCATTCTACGTCTTTCAAAACCTGCTTTAGCCACGTGGTGAATAACCTTGGGCAGACTGTATCCCCCTGACTTACACCCTTCTTCATTGGTATTCCGTCGCTTTCTTTATGAAGCACTATGTGTGGCAGTTCCTCCTCTTTAGACCTATTCCAGGATGTTTATATATGGTTTGTCGACTACCTGATTCAAAGTGCGTGCATGAGTGCTTAGACCTCTACTGAAGCAAATGTATCTTCGTAATCTAGTGGTTCAGTGTGTTCTGAACATTTCTCTATCACTGAATTGAGGGTTTGAAAATGGTAGACTGTTGAGTAGCCTGTTTGACCTTTTAGTTCATTGAATTTTAATGTGGTATTGACTCTGTTGGCAATTACCTTTGTGAATAACTTCTACATGACGAAGAGCAAGCTGATCAGCCTGAAATTCATGAAGTCCTTGCCATCTCCTTCTTTATGTATTAAGATTATATTAGCATTCTTCAAACGTTCTCGTACCCTGCCCGTTAGGTGACACTTCGTAAACAGGGTGGCTAGGTTTCCTAACATAATCTGCCTCCTGACGGTCAGCGGATCTGATGTTACCTGATCTTCACCAGCAGCATTGCCTCTTTGCATTCTTTGCAAGACTTTTCTTAGAGAGCATGTTTTATTCTCTTCATTTTATAGTTTGTTAAATTAGATACCTAAACAAGATTATGGCTCAGCAAATATTTTATGGTTTACGGCAAGCCAACGTTTTAGAATAAATATCGATGGATTTCGATTTTATGCAAGACATGAGACGAACTGAAAGAAGTCATTTCGTGGCAGCGAGTGTTAACAATAGAAGATGTTCTTTTTAACTGTAACATGTAACAAATTGTGCCGAGAATAAAATGTATGTTGTTTATTTCACAAATTTGAAGCAGTTGTACAGCAACAACGCTCAGTCGCAAGTATTTCTTATTTCCTTTGTTAATGATACTCTAAAGTCTGGCTATGGGGGATTAAAACATCAAGAGTAAGTAAAGAAAACAATTTTGTTCTCAGTGTTTTTTTCTGTTTTTCGAGAAATAGTGCATCTGCAATATGTGAACGTTCGAAAGGTATTGATAAATACCCATCTATACGTCAAAGTCTCAAATAACTATATCTTGCAAAACAGCATCAGTTCGTTAATATTCAAATAATGGTAATATATAGGATGGTGTTAAAATGAGAATTTCTCACCTCCTATTTTTGCAGTTCCCGTTGCTGTTCTTATGCTGGCATGACAGGGAGCCTCTTCTGAAGCAGGTGGGTACCCCTGCTATTGCTCTGCTTTTTTTTCTGTGCAATATATCTGTTATAATTTTCGCTAAACGATAACACGTTCGTGCACAATGGATATACCATAACTGCCCTGTACTTTTCTAACGCGTGTAACACAATAACATGGCTTGCACGCAGTCTGTTCATCCTCTTCAACTCTTCGGCATTGCTTCCCAAACAGGTGTGCCTTGCAAATTCTTGAGTGGAAGCTTTCTCTATGTCTTGGCAGCAGATGTGAAGCCAGCATTCGCCTGGAGTCTTCCTCAAAGCACGGCTTTCTCGTGTGATACTGAATACAAGATGGCGCTTTGGACCTGCTGATGTAAATGCTAGCTAGAGCATCAGTTAGAGATCGATGCTTGTGATAAAAGTAATAAATATGAATTCGCACAGTAAGCTTGCTTTCTTTTACCAATGTTCCAAGACCTCGAGAGGTTTCGAAAGGAAACCAGTAACACTAGGACACATGCGGAGCATATCAATTCGATAAATTTCCGCTAATAAATTTGTAGAGCCTGTGAGCAGAACACCATGGCTGTCTGCTAAGGTCTTGTTCGCCATTGTTGCATTCTGTGACTAGCCATTTCTTGGTGCTGCCCGTTAACTCATTCACGGCGTATTTTTCTCGACATGGCCTCATAGAATGTGAGGCCCACGGGATAGGTTTTTGCTCTCCCATAGTAGGGAACCAAGTACTCTAAATCATTAACAACGTTTTCTAAACACATGTCCTATTATTCCTGTAGTAAAAGACAGGCGGTAGCTCCTGAAAATGTTGGGTGAGCTTGCGTAACAGGGTTGGCTTCATACTTTCTCATAGTACAGTGCCAATTACTCTAAATTGTTAAACATCTTTTCTATTCACACGGGCCTTCTTCTGTCTGAAGTAAGACGGCGGTGGTCTGGCTTCAATTACCAAATGTAATTTCCACTCCAGGAGCTTGTTTGTTGTTTTCCTTTTTTTTATGGGGCGGAACCCTCTGACTGCGCTGCATTTTCCGGCATTTGATGCATTAAATTGCATGTGCAAAACAACTACAGCACAGAAAAAAAGAAAGAAAGAAAGAAAGAAAGAAAAAGCTAAGAAAGAAGAAAAGAAACAAAGAAAGAAAGAAAAAGCTAAGAAAGAAGAAAAGAAACAAAGAAAGAAAACAAAATTGCTAGGCAAAAAATTTTCTTTCAGGGGCGTCATTTGAAAATGCTTTCGTTGATCCGAAGGCAATCATGTTAACGACTCTGCTATCCAGGTACTCGCATAGCCACAAAACATACCTTCATATAGTGTACTATACAAGGGTGCGAGAAACGGAAAGGAAGTGAATAACATATGTATCTCTACACACGCAACCACCTACCCACCTACCCACACACACACACACACACACACACACACACACACACACACACACACACACACACATATATATATATATATATATATATATATATATATATATATATATATATATGTGTGTGTGTGTGTGTGTGTGTGTGTGTGTGCGCGTGTGTGTGTGTCAAGATTATCTAGGCATCACTATGTCGTGCACGGGTGCACATACAATCAGCGCAAGAGGAACAAGAGATTGAAATCGTGTCTTAAACGCAGTACGCCACGCGGCGAGTGCAGGGGGGATATGTTCGCACTCCATCACTTAGCGTCCTCGCCTGAATTGTGCAATGGGTGTCACCAGTAAATCGAAAGTATCTGCACGTGTCACCATATTCATGCCTCCGATCACGTTACCTCACTTGTGATAAGCAAACCGACAAGAACAACATTTCTGTGTTGCATCTTTCGCATCTTCGATGCCGAGAAAAAGCTACAGCTGAGTCTTGCGTGTCTAGAGCACACCGTCCGCCACTTTAACTGCCATTTTCGGCCAAAATATGCGCATACCAATGCTGCAAGAACACGTAACATAGTTGAACCGCATTACCTCTTCTGCTATAATATAAGCTTAGTGGGAAACATGTAGCTGTTGTGAAGTAGCACCTGCTGGCAACAGCATCCCCAGGCACGCGCCCCACTGCTACAAACAAATGTGATTACGTGAGTATACAAATCACTGAAGTTACTGCGCTTGCTGTTTCTGTACTACCGACGACAAAGCACCGCCGTTCGCACACGCGTAGCTCAATATTGCGTCGATAGCGCAAATGCGCGCCGATGAACAGTTCCAACAGCGATTTATCGGTCAGTGGGAGCGGCGATATCGCGAAAAACAGCCTAAGCAAATGAACAATTGGCGAACACAGGCTTTAGCAGGGACATCACACCAACGGATAATGCGCCGGCTTGAGTGCGCTTTGTGCAGAGTGAGCTCTTCGTCACTCTGCACACGAATGAACTAGGCTTCCTCGATGGGTATGTAAAACAGAATGTACCTGCTATCATTTCTATTTATGTAAATTATCAACATATTTATTGCGTGCGTCTTGATTTTGAACAATCCTCTCTTCTAATTACAGGTTTTTACTGACGCCGGTGCCCGCACGAGGCACCATGTAGTGCAAGGAGCCCAGAAATTGAGGGTAAGATGCACTTACTCTCGAATGAGTACAAGTCTGCTTGCACAGTAAATGGTGCAGGCGAAATTCTGGAAGCTGATGTGCTTAAATTTCCACATACGTTAAAAACATTAGATGATCAAAAGAACCTGCGCTATTCATTACGGCTTTTGACAAATTTATATTTGGGTTTCGGGACGTATAGGCCCGTGTGCTCAGATTAGGGTGCACGTTAAAGAACCCCAGGTGGTCAAAATTTCCGGAGCCCTCCACTATGGCGTCTCTCATAATCATATAGTGGTTTTGAGACGTTAAACCTCACATATCATATCATTTCGGAACGTATACTTTTCACAATAATTGACATCTCTAGTATTAACAGTGCGCGACATATTAAATACGAGTCAAACACTTCGTCCTACAATTTCAGAGCAAAGTGGCTACTTGGGCTGACTGGTGGCATAGATTTCGCTAACAAACACTATTTTTTCGCGCAGGAGATTTCAATTGATTGATATGTGGGGTTTCATGTCCCAAAACCACTATATAATTATGTGAGACACCGTAGTGGAAGGCTCCGAAAATTTTGACTACCTGGTGTTCTTTACCGTGCACCCAAGTCGAAGCACACGGGCCTACAGCATTTTCGCCTCCATCGCAAATGCAGCCGCCACAGCCTGGATTCGATCCCGCGACCTGCGGGTGAAAAGCTGAGTACTTTAGCCACTAGAGCACTGCGGTGGGGCCACAGGACATTTTAGGACATGTTTATAACATGTAAATAACTTGAAAATAACACCAGTCAGTCCGTAGCAATCGCATAGCTTGTTCGTTTGTTTGTTGCCTGTGAACACTGGCACATACCCATTCTGGCGGATCAGCCAAGCAAGCTTGGAGTAGCTGATATGTGAACACTATACAATGATTGTCGGCTTAATACTCAAATTGTAAAAGAAAATATTTGCAAAATATATTTCAAACATAAATCAGTAATAAAATAAATAATAATCGATAGAAGGAAAACGGAGCTAAATTATGTCAGATGAGTGAAATTTTGAGTAGACCAGGCAGCTGAGTTTATCTCACTTGAATAAAATCGAAAAGAAGCTAAATTACGTCAAAAAACTGAAATTTTGAGTAGACCAGGCAGCTGAGGTTACTTCACTCAAATAAAATCGTGAAAAATCATCCATGCATCTGTCACCAAAAAATCAAGTTACCGAGATCGCCGCGCGAGGCGGCTACTTGTTCACGCGTGCACGCGCGATCACACTGAAAAACGACGCATTCGAAAAAAAAATAAGCGCTCAAGGTCACGAGGCACGGTAGTTTGCTCTACCACCCCTGCCTGCCTAGCTTCCAGCGCTATCGTCAGGACGAAAAAAGAGATAATGCAATTGCAGCATACGACAAATCTTTGTAACTCCACTCACACTGAAATGATATTTAATTTTTTTTACAAATGAATAAGCACGACAGTATAAAAAGTTACTAAATTGTTTCTGTTTCTTCGTAGAATGGGAACAGAGGAGAGATATTGGCAGACCATCTCTGTGTAAAGAAACGTTTATGGGAGGGGGGGGGGGGGGCACTGTATCGCAACTTCATCAATACAACTTCTAACTTTCAATAATGATTCCACTGAAATTTTCATAAACGTCTGAGGTGCTGATAGCCTTCACATTTTGTAAAACTCTCCATTATATCTGCCCCAATAGCTACTTTTTTATATCTGATTGGCATTCTATTTCCGAGAGTACTGAAATCATAGGACAATCAAGCGAAGCAGCTCACACACAATTTCAACCTCTTCAATTCTTGTCTCAGAAACATTTCAGAGTATGTCTCACTGTACCCTGTTAACATCAGTCAAAACCACAGAACAATATATTCCTGCGATGTCGGCAATCAACGTCGTTGTAAATGCGCCCTCCATCTGACGTCTTGCAGTAGTCCATAAAGATATTATGTGCGGGAAAATGTTCTTTCTGTCAAATATGGAAAAAAAGTTTTGAGAACAAAGTAATTTTATCTGTACCAATACAGCACTTCCTTTATAAGAAGATACTCTTGGAAATTCTGTCGCGTCTTTTCCACTTTTGATATCCTTTAGTTCCCATTTGTCAAAAGAATGACCATCTAATTGTTGGCTACCTCCGGGGAAAAATTGTAGTGAATGACGAAGAGTCTAGTGCATGGGCAAGCACTGTGTTCAGCTCACATGACTGTTCGTGTCTAGACAGGAGGAAGGCGCCTTCCTAAGGATCACATGAAGATCCGCTACGTCGCACTCTCCTTCTCTCAAAAATAAGAATAATCTAGTCTGTTTTGTGTACCCTGGCTTGTCACCTGTTTTAAACCTCGTTATTAGTCGGGCTGTATCAATATAACAGGTATGACAAGCAAATCGTCACTTCTCTTCACAGTACCCGTAGAAGCTAATGTATTGAAAACATTGTTTTAAGAAAGTGAAATTCGCGGCCTATGAGTACGGCGAGAATAGGGTGCATAAGGCAGCCGCAGTTGAGGGAGCTTTCTTAGCAACTACCGACCACGGTGGTTCAGTGATTCCAGTACACGACTGCTGACACACAGGTGGCGTCGTGAAATCCCAGCCGCGGCGGCTGCATTTTTGAAGGAGCTAAAGATGCTAGTGGCCCGTGTTTTTTATATAGGTGCATTATAGAGATCCCCAAGTGGTCGAAATTTCCGGACTCCTCCACTATGGCATCTCTCGTAATCATGTCGTGGTTTGGCGACGTTAAACTTCGTATATCTAGAGTTTAAGAATAACGCGAGGAAAACGGGAAGCAGTGAAAACAGCACAAGACAAATGTTATGGAACACACAGAATAGTGCGTGTCCTGTGCGTTCTTTACTGTGTCCTGTTTTTTCTTGGGCTATGCTTCAGCGTCAATATATATCAACTCTCCCAAAGCTCTAGATTTAGCTGCCTATAAAATTATATTGTTACTCATTCACGTTAGGCATATATACGAACGTCAAACTACGGACTTAGTTGCAGCTTAATCACTTTGAAGTCCATGTTGTGCATATTGTTAGGAGGTTTGAAAGAGAGGTTCATTTGTAAGAGCTGGATGGTGAGTGTCAGCCGGTACTGCAAGTCATTCTTCTCTTCCCCCTGCTGCACTGCTGTTGCTGCTGCTATTCGTTCGCTATTGATTAGACCCAATGTAAAACTGCCCAATTTGAAGACGGAGCTCCCACGGGCTTCGTTTGCAAGCGAGAGTGTCGCTGAGTGAAGGGCTTCAAGCGTTCAATATGCACGACTTCGATGATCGTCTTCCCCTGGCAGTGAGTCGTCCAATCCTGCAATCCTACTTACTGAGATGATCTATCGCAACAAACCGTGCAACATAGTTAGAGAGCAGTATTATTGCGATAGCAATTATATAGACACTCTCAGCTGGATTTCGCCACCTGCGTCGGTGTCCACGTCGACGTGATGCACCGTATCACATCTACGCTGATGTATAGTATATATATATATATATATATATATATATATATATATATATATATATATATATATATATATTGTAAGGCAAGAAAGAAAATTCCAGAGCAGTGCGTCGCGCAGAATCGAACGTGGGACCTCCGCGTTGTGAATTCGAGGCGTTCATCACCGGGTCACTGAAAGTTACCTCCTTCAACTTCAACGATCAAATGTCAAGCTATTCATATCTACAACTTACCGCCATTGGCGGGAATCTCGGGGGGAACTAACGTATTTTCAGCATTCTCGGAAATATGGGGCTGTGAGCGCGCAGTGGCTCTCATCTCTCACGCGTGCTTTGGCCCGCGTAGAAAATAAGGGGGTGGACGCTTGATCGCGTGCCCTTAGCTTGCAGTGGGGAGAATCGTACGTCTTGGCTAGCCATTTAGTTTCCTCGGAACGATTCTGCTGTACTTACCGGGCGTCCAAAGGTCACTGCAGTCGTTTCACAGCCTCCGTTTGAGAAAAGGGCATGCTTTTCAGACACATCGAAGTAACAACTAAGACGCTTATTGGTGTTAATCTGTACCTGTGAGTACGTTTCGTACTTTCTTTCTGTGTGAGAAACACTGCACACGTTTCGATCTGCTTGCCATTCTGCGTGTGACCTTCTAATTTGTTGCTATCATGTTCATTGCTTCGCCTTTGTGGCAAAGGTGTGACTTTTTTGACACAGCCCGCGTTTTCGTATCGGAGTCCATAGCCGCACAAGGTCACCAGAATTGTAGGTGACATGATGGTGTATACTATATATAGTATTTTTGAATCCAGAGTACGCAATCGAGTGAGGCGCCAAGCCTCCTCCACGTGGCAGAAGGTTTCCGCGATACATGCGTCGTTGCGATTACAGAAAGGAAAGATGGTGTGTAAAGTTTACCTCGGCGGAGGCGTGTAAAGATGGGAAAACGGGCTATATCCAGTGGTCTGACGCAGCACGATATTGTAGGCAAATGTGACGAATAGCAATGTGTAATCCCAGCTTTTGTGGCCAGCGCTGAGATACGTGGACAGCACGTTCCCGAAGTTTCTATTCGTCAGCTCCGCCTAGCACTTTATCTTAGTAAAATAGGGCGTTGAATCTCGAAGATTTGAGGTATGCTGACGTAGAAGCTCTTCGATCCCTTCAGCGGTGTACAGACTACCACTATCCCTAATGACCTTTCAAGGAGGACCATGATGAAGTATTATTGAATTCAGTGCAAACTTTGACACTTCGCTTGCAGTCGCAGAGAGTAGCGCTGCCATCTCCCAAAACCGAGTCAGGTAGTCAGTGCATACTATGATCCAAAGGTTGCCTCTGCATGAACGTGAGCATGCTCCTACTAGGTCGATGCTTATCTGTTCAAATGGTGAGTTATGTGGCACCACAAGTTTCAGGAAACCGGCTGGGGCTATGGTAGCTGCCTTGTGGCTTTGGCACTTGACGCAGCTGGCTACATAAGTCTCCGTTGTCTTGCGCATATGAGGCCAGTAAAATCTGTCCTTGCCACAATACACTGTCTGCGCGGATCTTAGGCGACCTGCCAATAGGTCATCGTTCACGACGCGCAATACACATGAGTGAAGGTCTTCTGGCACCACGGAAAGAAAGTGTGCACCTGTCGCGGAAAAATTCTTGTATAGCAGCACATCTTGAAGAGTAGCCATGGTAAACAACACTATTAGGGCAGCTGACGGTTTCTTAAGTGGCGAGGATTGTCAGGCCATGCCTGGTTGCCACCTCTTATTGGCGCGTTTGACGACACGAAGCTGGGTGTCAAGGCTTGTGGTCGTGAGGATTCTCTCCCAGGCCTCACTTGAAGGTGACTGTCTTGGAAGCTTGGTTGGGGGGGGGGGTCCTTGCTGCATCCCCAGATGATGTGGTCTAAGGTTGTGGTCTTTGTCTGGCAAAGGGCGCGCGTATATGTAAATGACGCTGGGTATACGTGTACGGGGAAGGTAATAAATTCGTTTGAAGCCGCCGCCAAGTGATTTGTTGATCTTTGTTTAGAAAATGGCATGTCGTCTTTCTTCTCGTGGAATTCAAAAGTGGCTCTAAGCTCGGATGTTCTTTATGTTCTCTCGCGAAAATTGCGACCTCTGCCCAATTCCCATGTACAGTTGCGAATAAATGGCCAAAGAGGTCAGCGTCACATTCCGTTGCCTGAAGAGGGACTCTGAAGAGGCTTCAGCATGCCATCGCGCGCTCTTGTTGAAGACAGTGAAACTGTGCTCCTGCAAACAGACGACCCAACGGACAAGGCGTCCCGACGAATCACGAAGATTGTCAAGGCAGAATAAGAAGTGAAGGTCGGTGATGATTGTAAACTCTCGCTCAAAAAGGTCCAACCACCAGTATTTCGCGAGTAATCTACATAAGATCACCAAGTGCCATTTCCCTTCCTTCGAGAATGACACATGCAGCCCCAGGGCTCTCAAACTCCTTAATTACTCCCTTCAGAAACAATTTTTAGGTTTGCTCGTCAATTATTTTACGTTCACCTGGTGATACGTGGTACGACATTTATCGTATATTGTGTGGTGACCTTCTGTTGATACGATGACGAACTTGAGAGGTAGGCATCGTGGACGCTTTATTGTTTAAGGAGAAGCCGAACACTTGCATGTGCTCGGATGAAACATACAGTAGCGTGTGTCGATCACTCGTGCTGAGTGACTTACCATCTGAAGTAGCTTAGAGTCTGAAGGCCAGGGATGAAGAGGCTTTTCTGCAGCGGCTTCGAGTAAAGCTAGTAACGCTGGCGTTTCCTCTCTGAATCACGCGAGCTTCATGTCAGAAGTTGAAAGTATAGGCTAGGGCGTGTAATTCATCGTCCATAATACGGAACGTCGAGCTACCGCCACTAAGCAATGTGGAACCAAAACACTCTTCATTACACTGGCCTTGTGGAGGGTTCCGCTGTGGCATGAAATGATCTAGAAATGGTGTTCGAGCAAATAACGGGAACGCCAAGGCTAAATTGTGTGGGCGCAATGACATCTTCTGCAACACAAACTAGACCTTCTTGACATGCATAACTTTGTACTAGTCTAGTTATAATTTCGTCGTTACCTACAGGTTCCCATTTCTAGAGTCAAATGTAGCACCACCCTCTCGCGAGAAATTATGCCTAAAATACCATCACGCGTAGATCGAGAAAAATGGTGAACTCAATAGCGAGCACTTCGCATCACAAACCTATATGTACCGCATACATCAAAATAAACTCCCGTAACAATATTGAACTGCAGTAACATAGGGCTGATTATTCCTTTTCATGTCTGAGTATGGCTATATTGTGGTGTATCACCAGGCACCTACTTCACCCACAATATGTTCAGGGTCCCACTCCACCCACAATGCGTTTTAGGTTAGTGCAGTAGTATGTATGTACACTAAATGCCCGCTTCGTCTACGAAATATCGGATATTATGAGCCAATAAGGCTGCAATAGGGCCTAGTTGGTACGGCTTCATACATGCGATTCGCTTCAGGGTTATGGAAAAAATGAGAGACGACACAAAGAGGTGCGCAATAATCCGCATCTGTGTCCTCTCTGGTTTTTCGGTTACCCTGCAGCATATCATAAGCGTAAATTATCAGCCAGTTATGGTGACCCTTTCATTTTATCAGAAAACTTAACAACTCTCTTAAAAGATGCATGTTGAAAAGAGGTGCGACTCTCTAAAGGGAAATTAACATGTATCTTGGAGCGCTATATATGTGACTAGTCAGGACACACCTATACCATGATAGGTACTCTCTTTTCTGTTTGTTCCTGCTTTTTTGTACAGTGCCTTTAGTGTAAAACGTCATGTGACTCTTTATCTGCCGGTTTCACGCACGCTGTGCATTCCTTTATAAAACTATATCATTGAAATTATAGAGTCTAAGGCTTCACCATGCATATGTGTATTTGAGCTTGAAAAATAAAATTCTTTAGCGCTTGCCAAATGAAATGCTGTTTTTTTTACAGGAGTGCCTCCTGGATGATGGCGACACTGATTAAAGTACGGTCGAATAAAACAAACGAAGGGAATAAATGGCACCTGCAGAGAGCGTAGAGTAAAAAAAATGCCTTTTTTCACGGCAACCAGAGTTGCCGACGCAAGTAGAGCACGTTTTTTATCCAGTAGTTACATCCTTTTATAAACAGTGAATAGATTGTTATAAATTCTATACAAGATAAGGCAGCTCGTTTGAACTGGCCCCTCCCTATTCTGAACAACAAAACCACAGAAAGAAGCCGAAGGCAGCTTAACGCTGCTAATGCATTTTTTTTTTTTGCTGCGATGGGACCAGACATGAGGGAACATGCAGGAAACCAAGCGCAAACTAACATAGATGTGTGGTGGTTTGAGCTAGTTGGTATGACATGACGATAGTTGTAGCGCGAGAGGAGAACGACTGCAAAAGGACACGAAAGAGACGAGCGCTTCGTCTTCGTGTCCCTTCGTCGTGGTTCTGTTCTCGTGCTATACCTATCAGCAAACTAATAACTGAGTTTGATGAAAGATGAAATTCACGTGTCTCCCACGCATCTGTCTGTCTGTCTGTCTGTCTGTCTGTCTGTCTGTCCGTCTGTCTGTCTGTCTGTCTGTCCGTCCGTCCGTCCGTGCATCGGCGCACCCGTCTGTTTGTCTGTCTGACTGCCTGTCTGTCTCAACGCAATCTAGTGATCAATTCACGTGCTGCAACAGTGCAGCACCATTTAATGGACACTGTCAGAAGTGAAGGGTGGCTACAACATTGAAAGAGAGACTGACCCATAGCGTAAGCAGCTTCACCCCAGAAAAAAAACGGCATATTCACGAAGTGAATGATGATGAGTGGGCGAAGCCGCGCGATCGTTCATTGTTACCGTAAATCACCCGTGACATTGACATAGTGGTGTACAGTCATATACAAGCTTTATTGGCAATAAATGGTATGTTATGTTGAGTAGTGAATTTCGTTTCGCCTTCATTATTACTGCGAGCCTGAAGTTGGACAAGACGAGCTCTGTACGCGTTCTTCTGTTGGTTCGCGGTTGTTTGCAGTCATACTAAACGCACCGTAGAGCATATCAAGACGCGAAATACTGCACAAGGCAGTCATCCATGATCATCCTCTCCTGCTTCTTCATCGTCATGACAGCGACGGCGCATGCAAACGAACAAGCCTCGACAATAAGGAGCTTCACCCCTAAAAGCGACGTACATGAGTAGAGACGTGCGCCCGTGAGAAAGCCGCATAGACTCAGCTGACAACTTGGTACGTGGGGCAGAGCCACGCATACTGTTAGTCAGTGAGAGCACCCGGTGTGTGACTGGTTCATTACTTCATACTGTAACTGCATTGCAACCCAAGCAAATGGCACTTTTCTGCTCGTAGACTTCATTTCTGAATCCGACTGCTGTCGAACGATGTTTCAGGAGTTTTGAAGCTGTATTTTAATTTTTCAGTTCTGAACTTTTGAACGTTTATTTAGATTCTCCCGCGGTCAGAGTAAGTAATGCACTCTACGTGCACAAAGCTGCCGTTTGCGTTGCTCCACTGTGGCTGCAATATAAGTGACATTTTTGTTAGTAGATTTAGCAGGGTAATTCAATACTACATACGAGATTCTACTAAAATGTTTCGCTTACACTGTGGCGCAAATATGTGGCTTTAATTGGTACTTACATCTGGGGCAAGTTGATATATGTAACCATTTAGTATCTCTCGTGCCTGTGTACTGAAAGCCTACAACTGCTAGTTCGCCATTGTTTCTTTAGTTATTGCATTTCTTTGTTTATCAGAAGCGAAGCGCCTTACGCTGTGGCTCAGTCCGCCCTTCGTGTAGTAGTTACTTCTTACTTCTAACAATATTTACTAGATGGTACTGCGCTGTCGTAGTAGTGTATGTGGCTCAGTTCGGGCTGTCAACGTGGATGGACGTGTTTTTGAGCGCTCCGGATCGACTGCGCAGATAAGTGTTTTTGCATGTTTTGAGCTTGTCTTTATAATTATAAGGCAGCGGTTGAAATCTTCGTAGCACTTATTTTATGGTACGGCTTTTTCGGGGGCCAGTCACCAGGTATTTATTAGTTAGTGCGGGTGTGTGTGTTTGAATTTTTTTGTTGTTTTTTTTTTCTTTTGCCACCCCGTGGGGGAGGTGCGCGTACATTGAACACGCAAATTTTTGTAGTAGAGCTTAGACTTTCTTTTTTTTCGTAGTGCAGGGCTCGAGTTTAGTAATTATCAAGTATAGGGACAATTGGTGACAAAAAGGGATGGTTAAAAAGACTGTAAAGTGTTCAGGATGTGGAGTGGGTTTGAAAGTGGACCCAAGCGTAGAAGCGGATGGAGAAGAGGCTGACGCGAAGTAGAGGAAATGTGAGGTCGAGGAAAAAAATGGAGAAAATGATGGTTGCCCAGAGTGAACTGCTGATGAGAATCGCCGAGCTCGAGACTGCGTTGGCGACAGAGCGAGAGAAAACGAGGGCGATGGGAGAAAGACTGAAGTCCGCCGAGGAAGCGCTAGCGAAGCTGAACAAAGAAGCGACCTACCGAGAGAACAGTAGGGAACCGGTAACCAGTACGGTGGAGAAGAAAAAGCCAGCAAGTTTGGAAAAAACAGGTTTAGCCGGTTCAACTGTCGCAAGGCCCAGCTTCAGCAAGGTAGTGGTGGGGTTGGGAGGGAACAAAGCAGCCGGCGTCACAGGTGCAAGTAGCCCCCAGGGGCAGAACGCTCCAGCTGAAAAGTCACAGCATGTGATAATCGCCGGGGACTCGAATTTACATCGATGCACAGAAGCCATCAAAGAGAGGGTAAGAGGTGACAAGAGGGTTGCAGTAGGGGCGTTCCCAGGACGCAAGCTGGAAGCAGTCATGAGGCAAGCGAGCGCAAAGCTTAAAACGACAGCTGATAGACGAAACCTCGTGATGATTTCAGGCGGTTTAAACGATGTCCTAAATGAAGATGCAGCAGGACTAGCAGCCACACTGGCGAAAGGCGTCGATGACATGCGCGCCACTTCTCTTAAGGTACAGGTAGTGATATGCACGATACCGGAGGTACCGGTGCGTGATAGCAACCTCCAAAGAGCGGTGGTCAACGCAAACCAAGAGAGATGGCGGATGAGTTGAGAGAAAGGCTTTGAGGTGGTGGAAATAAACAGGGAGGTGCATAGGCGGGGGGGTTTTCAACGAGACAGAATTCACTTGATGGGCGGCTAGGTCATGAGGTGGGTTGGCGACTTGCAGGACGTGGAGTAGCTTTTTTGGGGGGCAAGCGAGCCCTTCGGGGTGCAGGATAGCTAGTAACGAGTAAAACAACCAGGGAGACTCTTCGACAGGTAGTATGGACAGATACGATTCCAAAGTGGCACCAATATCTAAGATAGCTTGAGTCCGGGGCGTAAATAGATGTAGCCACGAGCGCCGAGCCAATTCAGACATAGGGTATATTAACATGCAGGATGGTAGCAACAGGCTGAAGTGGGAAGAGGTAGAAGAACAGCTAAGGGAAGAGAGGCCGATGGTATATGGTTTTGTAGAAACACATCTCAGGGACATGGAACAACCTCCGAACAATCCGGACTACGCGTGGGAATATTGTAATAGAACAGAAGGCAGCAGAAAGGGGGTGGTATTGGGGCATTCATTCATAAAAGTACAGACTGGCAAAGAGTCAAGCAGGAGTGCAAGGAACATTTATGGCTAAAAGGGAAAGTGGCAGGTCAAATGACACTCCTTGGTTTCGTGTACTTGTGGAAGGGAGCAAAGGCCAGAGAGGAAAACCAGGCAATGGTAGAGTGTATATCAAAGGACATTCAGGAGTTAGGAAGAGAGTGCGAGATAATTATACTAGGAGACATGAATGCGCACATAGAAGATATAGATGGGTATACCGACCCGACAGGCAAAATGATAATGGATATGTGTGAAAGGCTTGATTTGATCAATTGCAACAGTACCGAGAAGTGTGAAGGGCAAATAACATGGGAGGTAGGAAGGCTTCAGTCGACGATAGATTATGTACTGATATCACATAGGATGTATGATAAGCTCAGGGGAATGCACATAGATGAAGGTGGCTCCAGAAGTCTGGGTAGCGATCAAAAACGTATCAAGCTAAGTTTTGGAAGAGCAGTGAAAGTGGGAAGGAGACAAGATGAGCAACTACAGGAAAATTTTTATCCAGAAAGGCAAATTGAAATAGCCACTAAACAAATTGAGAAAGTAATCATGGAGGATAATAAGATAGTGTGGACATACACGAATCTAATTAGACTCTTTGAGCTAAAGCTTGCTAAGACGCGTGACAAGTCACTCCGGAAAAGAAGACACAAACCCAAAAGTTGGTGGGATTAGGAAGTTAAGAGAGCCATAGCAAAACGTCAGGAAGCCTCTAGGGAACACAGACATGCTAAGCAGCGGGGTGAACCGACAGATGATGTTGAAAGAAAATGGGCAACCTTTCTAAGCTGTAGAAGGGATGAATCCCTTCTGATCAATGAAAAGATGAGAAGGAAGGAAGCTCAGTGGCTGGCAGAAGTACATAAAAAAGCTAAAAAGGCAGCTGCGAAATTTTGGAACTTCTAGGCTCCCTACGCAATAAGACGAGCCTAGAGCAGAGTTTTATAACTACAGCCCAAGGTGCTAGGCTAGAAGGGGACGAAGCTATTGAATATATAAAAACAAGGGTGACAGAAAAATTTCAACAAAGAAGTACTTTATGCACCACAATAGACAAGGACGAATCAAGTGGTGCAATGGCTCCATTTTCACAACAAGAGTGGAAAAGGGCTGAGAAAAGGGTTCCTAGAAGTACATCAACAGGCCCAGATGGCATTCCAATTACGCTGATAAATACATTAGGTCCGAAGTCTAAGCAGGCTTTGAGAGAGGCAGTGAGCACAATAATAATGGATGGTGAAGTTCCCGATGGATGGAAACTTAGCAGGATGAGCATAATCTATAAAGGAAAGGCGGACAAAGCTGACATAAACAACTACCGTCCTATAACAGTGACATCAGTGGTCTACAGGCTGGCGATGCAGATTATAAAGGAAAGACAGCAGGCTTGGATAGATGATGAGGGGGTGCTGGGGGAACTGCAGAATGGGTTTCGGAAACACAGGAGGTTGGAAGACAATCTGTTCTCACTCACGCAGTGCATCCAAATAGTAGAAAGGAACACAGGCCCCTGTGGCTAGCATTTTTGGATATCAAGGGAGCGTACGATAGCGTGGTTAAAGAGGAATTGTGGGGAATACTGGACACACTAGGCGTGTAACATGTAGTCACAAATCTTTTAAAGGGTATCTATATAGGTAACAAGGTAGTTATAAAGTGGCGAAAAGAGGTATCCAAGCCTGCAGAGGTAAAACGGGGGCTTAGACAGGGCTGCCCCCTGTCACCCTTATTATTCATGATGTACCTCCAAGGATTAAAGGCAAAATTAGAGGGAAGTGGACTGGGCTTCAACCTCTCTTTAGTCAAACAAGGAAAACTTATTGATCAGGCACTACCAGCATTAATGTACGTAGATGATATAGTGCTAATGGCCAACAACAAAGAGGATTTGCAGAGATTTATGGACATATGCGGTAATGAGGGAGATAGGTTAGATTTTAGATTCAGTAAGGAAAAATCAGCAGTCATGATTTTCAATGACAACGAAGGTAGTGAGCTTAGAATACAGGAGGTCACGCTAGAGATAACAGATAAATACAAATATCTGGGCGTATGGATAAGCAATGGGACCGAGTATCTGAGGGAACACGAAATATACGTGACGACTAAAAGTAACAAGAATGCAGCAGTCATGAAAAATAGGGCACTGTGGAATTACAATAGGTATGATGTTGTGAGAGGAATATGAAAAGGGGTCATGGTTCCTGGGCTGACGTTCGGATATGCGGTCTTGTGCATGAGATCAGAAGTTCAAGCAAGATTAGAAATTAAGCAACGCGGAATAGGTAGGCTTGCTTTAGAAGCTCACGCGAATACACCAAATCAGGGAGTACAAGGTAATATGGGATGGACATCATTTGAGGGCAGGGAAGCTAGCAGCAAGATAAAATTTGAGAAGCGATTGAGAGAAACGGGGGAAGAGCGTTGGGCTAGGAAGGTTTTCAGCTACTTGTACATGAAGAATGTCGATACAAAATGGAGGAAGCGAACCAGGACGTTTACTAGTAAATCCTTAGAAAACAGCAGGTGGCCAAACCAAAAAAACTATCGGTTAAGAAGAAAGTGAAGGAAACGGAGACTGACATGTGGAGAATGGGAATGATTAAGAAGTCCGCACTAGAGATCTATCGAACTTTTAAGCAGGAAAGTGCCAAGGAAAGGATCTATGATAATACTCGGGGTAGTTCTCTACTGTTTGAGGCCAGGACGGAAGTACTGCGAATCAAGACATATCGGGCCAAATGCGAAGCGGTAGACACAGTATGCAGTGCGTGTGGAGAGGAAGAAGAAACTGCCGAACACTTTATAATGCTCTGTAAAGGGCTTCACCCTATAGTTCAGGATGATGGCGCAGAGTTTTTCAAAGCACTGGGGTTTAGGGACCGGGAGGGCAAAATAAACTTTAAGCGGGTAGACTTAACTAGAAGGAGGTTATCTGATTGGTGGCTAAAGTCAAGGCACGAGTAAAAATTAAACTCTTCACTGCAAAGTACGAATCCTCAAACTCACTTTTTAAGGGAAAAAAATAAATATAGTTTTTGGTTCATTAGGTATTACGGCTTGGTGGCGCTAGCCACCGCCCGATCTAAAGGGTACAGCCATATCCATCCATCCATCCATCCAGTGTCTAGTGGTCAACTGAAGGCGTGGATGCTTGTGTCCTGTGGTTTAGTTCGACAGGAGTTTGAGAGGATAACGGACAGACAGACGGGTGGACGGACGCACGGACGGACGGACAGACAGACAGACAGACAGACAGACCGACAGACAGACAGACAGGCAGACAGACAGTTGAACAGACGGACGGATGGGCGGACGGACGCACGGCTGAGCTTAGAGCCCTCAAAGCTTCGCCGCACTCATTATCATTCACTCCACGGATCCACTGTGAACATTATTTGACTCCCGTTTCGCTGATTGGTATGTAACTATAATATAGGTTTATTGCTGCCCATTTTCCCTAAATGGCACCGCGTTCTTCAGACCATACACATTCTGGATTCTGTAAATATAGTGAACCATCAAGTAATAAAAAATGGGGCACCTGCTATTTCTCTGGCAGGAATTTAGAAAGATCGTAAAGATGCAACAAAACACGCGGCGTTCGGGAACTTATTGCTGCGTTCAAGTTATCAGCTGCATACCACTTGCCCCCGGGCTACACTATCGTTCGACTTGTTGCCGTTTACAGAGTGCGCTCCCGTGCTACGTGTGTTGTGTGCATACATATGGAACTTGTTTGTGATTTCGGTTTCGTTCGTGCAGGATCAATTCTGGATGCCTCACATTTCTTGGAGGGTTTCATATCTCTCATTACTTTTATCCGGAATTAGAAAAACCCCTTGATAATAACATTAGTATTAATAATAATAATAATAATAATAATAATAAATGGCAGATCCCATGCGCAGTGGGAATCAATGATATACGAAGCACGAATGAGAAATGTTGATATGTCACTTTAAAATCAGCACAACGTTACGAGATGGAGGTACATGATGCCGTACATGACTAACATGACTTCCGTGCTATGATTATCATTTTTGGATGCGTCGTTTACTTTCGTCATCTATTCACGTCACGTGATACCAAGTTTAGTGTATGTGGAGCTAGCGAAACGGCCCTGAGCACGCTATGAGCATGGTATGTTATCATGTCGTTACATGACACGCGTGTCAGGATTATCATGTTTGCAGAGTCATATATTTTGTCATTCATTGACGTCACGTAACACCAAGTTTCGTATATGTAGAGCTAGCAAAACGCTCGCGAGCGCATTATGAAGGGCTCTATATACCCCAACGTAGCGTTGACACGCGCGCGCGCTGGAAACAGTGACGCTACGTAAGCAAAACGCGAACACTCTATAGTGTGACGCCAGGCGCGACCAGCGTCCGTCGGCACGGCCTGACGAACACCGGCGTGAAATGCAGTATGTCGCATTTTGCACCAATACGTTACCCCGACGAAACTGCGTTTCCCTCTTTTCGTGACAGAGGGACGCCGGACGCGCTGAAACGGGCATGCGTCAAAGCATAGCAGCGCGGTGCACGCCTGCGAGTTTGAATGCCGTATGAGCATGACATGACGAAATGAACGCCGGCGAGCACGCGCACAGCGTCACGTCGAAATGTATTGGCGCCTTGACTGTGCCACGTAGTCATGATCTCACATGACACGCATCTCACGATTATCATGTTTGCACCCGCCACATACCTTCGTCATCTATTGGTGTCGTGTATTACCAAACTTCTTCGTTTTCTGGGTAAGCTTGCCAGTGTTCTGTCTAACTACCCTGCCTCCAACTTCCGCTGCACACTCTGTAATGATACTCGTCAGATTATCATTCATTGTATCTATGCTAAGGTTGGTTTCCTCACTAAGAGCCGAGTACCTGTTCAGAAGCGAGACTGAATTCCTGTACTTTCCCTCTCAGTGGTAGCTCATTGATTGGCTTCTTGCGTGTCAGTTTCTGTCGTTCCTTTCTCAAATCTAGGCGAGTTCGAGACCGTACCATTCTGTGGTCACTGCATCGTACCTTGCCAACCACTTCCACATCCTGCACGATATCTGGGTGTGCACTGATTATAAAGTTTATTTCGTTCGTATTTTCGCCAAGAGAGTACTTGGCGAAAATTATTTTCGCCACGTTATTTTTGCCAAAAGTACCAGAGTCTTGGAAAAACGCTAACATCATCTTATTACATAAGAAAGGAGATGACAAGGACTTGAAGAATTACAGGCCGATTAGCTTCCTCTCTGTAGCATACAAGCTATTTACAAAGGTAATTGCTAACAGAGTAAAGAAAACATTAGAATTCAATCAACCAAAGAAACAAACAGGATTTCGAACAGGCATATCAACAATCGATCACATTCATACTATAAATCAGGTAATACAGAATAGCTCAGAATATAACCAACCACTATACAAAGCCTTCATAGATTACGAGAAGGCGTTTGATTCAGTAGAAATACCAGCCGTCATGCAGACACTGCGGAATCAGGGCACCGATGAAGTATATATAAACATCCTGGAGGAAGCCTACAGGGGATCAACTGCTACCATAGGGCTTCATAAAGAAAGCAACAAAACACCAATCAAGAAAGGTGTAAGGCACGGGGACACAATCTCTCCAATGCTATTTACCACGTGCTTACAGGAGGTTTTCAGAAGCCTAGAATGGGAACAGTTAGGGATAAGTGTTAATGGAGAGTACCTTAGTAACCTGCGCTTCGCCGATGACATTGCATTGCTGAGTAACTCAGGGGACGAATTGCAACTCATGATTACGGAGTTAGAAAAGGAGAGCAGAAAGGTGGGTCTTAAAATGAATCTGCACAAAACGAAAGTAATGTACAACAACCTCGCAAAAGAGCAGCGCTTTGAGATAGGTAATAGTGCGCTTCAAGTTGTAAAAGACTATGTCTACTTAGGGCAGGTAATAACCAAGGAGCCGAACCACGAGATTGAAGTAACTAGAAGAATAAGAATGGAGTGGAACACATTTGGCAAGCACTCTCAAATTATGACAGGTAGATTGCCACTATCCTTCAAGAGGAAGGTATATAACACCTGTATCTTGCCGGCACTTAGCTACGGAACAGAAACCTAGAGACTTACAAAGAGGGTTCAGCTTAAATTGAGGACGACGCAGCGAGCAATGGAAAGAAAAATGGTAGGTGTAACCTTAAGAGACAAGAAGAGCGCAGAGTGGATTAGGGTACAAACGGGGTTAAGAATATTATAGTTGAAATAAAGAAGAGGAAATGGACATGGGCCGGGCATGTAGCGCGTAGACAGGATAACCGCTGGTCGTTAAGGGTAACTAACTGGATTCCCAGAAAAGGCAATCGGGTTAGGGGGAGACAGAAGGTTAGGTGCGCAGATGAGATTAAGAAGTTTGCGGGTATAAATTGGCAGCAACAAGTGTAGGACCGGGTTAACTGGCGGAATATGAGAGAGGCCTTTTTCCTGCAGTGGACGTAGTCAGGCTGATTATGATGATGATTACCAAATTTGGCATATTTGACGCTAGCAAAACTGCCACGAGCGCATCTTGAGTGTAGCATGTAGTCATGTTGTTACATGAGACGCACCTCATGTTTGTCACGATGGCACCGGTATCATACCTTCGTCATCTATGCACGTCCCATAATACTAAATCTGGTAAAAGTGAAGCTAGCGAAATGGCCGCCAGCACATCATTAGCGTGGCATGCGGCCATGTTGTTACATGACACGTATGTCATGATTGTCATGTTTGCACCAGTCACATACTTTCGTCATTCATTCACGTTCTGTATACCTATTTGGTATATGTGACACTAGCGAAACGGTCACGAGCGCATCATGAGCGTGACATGTTGTCATTTTGTTACATGACAGACATTTCATGATTTTCATGTTAGGGTCCGTCGCTTGTGTTCGCCATGCAATCATGCCAGACCATACCAGTTTTCAACATGCAAACGAAACCACAGCAAGAGCTGCAAGACCATGAAACCTAAATCATGAGATTCATGACATAAATATCATAATTTTCATGTTAAGACTATTCAAATATGTTCTTCATACAGTCATGTTATGCCATACCAAGTTTGGTAATAATACTATTATCCAAACGAACAGGGACAGGAGAGCTAAAAGTCGTATGCGGCTAGATAGGTAGATAGATACGTTCAACGTCGCCGAAGTTCGCTAAGAAATGCTTCGCATTTATAATAATAATAACAATAATAATAATAATAATCATAATATATTAATAATAATATTAATAATAATAATAATAATAATAATAATAATAATAATAATAATAATAATAATAATAATAATAATAATAATAATATAGGTAGAAGTAGAAGAAATCGTTACGTGTAAATATGAGAAACAAATCTCAAAGGTCATGCTTGCGTGGTGCATGCGTCAAAACCAATTACAGCAGTAGACTGGCGTACTGTGACAGGTAATTGTCGGTCTTCATGGGACGACTTAATTATTGCTGAAATTTCTTGCAATATCACGATTTCCTTTTTGCAATATCACGATCCCCTGCACTGTATATGCTGCAAAAGCATATACAGTAACTCTAGAAGATGCTATAGGGTTCTTCGATGCGTGCGCCCCCTCCACCGATTTCTCGCCGTTGACATCCTGCGTGGAGAGCTGCTAATGTGGAAGCGGCTCATCTACAAGCGGACCCGCAGCTTTGGGCTCACGAGGCCAAAGCGAGATGTCAGCACCGGCTGCAAGAACGAGTCACCACTGATCCAGAGGCGGTGAGGGCCGGTGCAGTCGAACCGAAACGGACGCACAGAAAAGCGGAGCAGGAGCTGAGAGCCCATGATGCTTGCATGAGAGAGAAGTGGTGACAAGCGGGCCTTTGTTTCAGTGTCATGTCTTTGCATTATGACCGAGTGGGGAAATTGTACGGACGAATCGCGGTTCACCAGCTTACCTCCGCAGCTTCGCCCACTCATCATCGTTCACTGCAGCGTGGTCATGCGGCTATTTTTCTTGGGGGGGGGAGATTTTATATGATGTAGATTGGTTTGACTTAGTGCGACCAATTCATCTATTCGTGGTTACGGTGACTAGAATATTATTTCAAATATCAATCCAGTCATCAGGCACAGAGAAATCATATCATTACTTCATGGCATTTTGGGGGAGTGTCTCTGTTCCTTCAAACTTTATCATTTCTATGTGACTGGGTATACGCTTGATTATGATATTCTGACCATGCGCTGAGACGTATTCTGAAGATCCCGAAGTATGCAGAAATATTTTGCCATCATTGAAAGTTGTTCTCACATTTCCGTTGGTATGAAGTAATTACGGGCTATCCGTACGCTTTCCCTCTCCTTTCCCAAAATAATTTTATTTATTTATTTAATACATACTGCGGACACTAAGTGGTCCAAGCAGGAAGGGCACGTCACGTATACCACAGGCGTAATGACGTACATCATACGAAAAACACACTTTGTTTTACACGCTACAATACACTTCGTTATGTAACATCATCACGCTTCGCTCTATACAATACAATAAACTTCAATATGCAAAGCAACAACATACCCGGTTCTACAACACTACATTACACTATGTTCCACAACACAAGTAGTAACTTACGCCAAACAACGACAATACATTGCATACCTCATACTATACAATACGTTACACATATGTTACAATAAATGAGATTCGCATAACTTGTTCCAATCCAACACTGTTCGAGGAAAAAAAGAATACATAAAGGCATCGGTTCTCGCAAAAAATGGGGTTAGCAAATCGGGATGATGATGTCGTGTGTTCCTTGTTGACAGAAAAGATAAGTAAGGCGATGAATCGATTGCGAGTTTTTGATTAAGTAATAATTGAAGGAAATCCAGCCGTTGTTCGCGTCTGCGGGATTCAAGGGTTTGAATGTCGTTTGCAGACATCAGCGCGGAAGGTGAATCCGACGGTAAGTATTTTGAATATATAAACCGAACAGCTTTCCTTTGAACCCGCTCAAGTTTGTTAATATTAAGCTTAGTGTAAGGGTCCCATACAATGCTGGCGTATTCCAGTTTAGGTCGTATAAAAGAATAATAACTAAGAAGCTTTACATTGGCAGGACAGGTACGCAGTTTATGTCTTAGAAAACCAAGTTTTCGAAAGGCAGCTGAACATATGTTGTCTACATGCATGTTCCAGGACAAATTGCTAGTTATAGTTATGCCCAAATATTTGTAGCTTGTAACCTCTCTAAGAGTTGAAGACCCAAGCTGGTACGTAGTATTTAGTGGAACTTTCTTACGTGTCAAGCGCATGCAGACACTCTTTTCTGCATTAAGGATCATTCCCCACTCATTGCACCACAGATGAATATTATGAAGGTTTGAGTTAAGTTCATTTTGATCATCCAAAGAGTTAATAACCCGGAACAAAACACAATCGTCTGCAAATAATCTTATTTGTACAGAAGGGGTGATGACATTTACAATATCATTTATGTATAGAAGAAAAAGCAATGGCCCTAGGACGCTTCCTTGGGGTACTCCTGATGTAACCTGTAGAGACTGCGAACGCTGGTCATTAATAGCAACAAACTGTTCACGGTTATTTAGATAGTCAGCAATCCAGTTTACAAGGATCTCGGGAAGGCCAATACGTTTAAGTTTCAAGATCAATTTGTCGTGTGGAACCCTGTCGAATGCCTTACTGAAATCCAAAAATATTATGTCAGTTTGCCTATTGTTATCCAGGTTAAGTGCAAATGAGTGGATTATTGTAACTAGTTGCGTCACTGTCGAATATCCCTTTTTAAAGCCGTGTTGAAAATTGGTCAGGATTGAATTTTGAGTGAAAAAATTTCCAATTTGTGTAGCAATTATGTGTTCTAATAATTTTGCAGCAGGGTGAGGTCAAGGATATGGGTCGGTAATTTTGAGGCGACAAGCGATCACCTTTCTTAAATACAGGACTTATGCGTGCGGCTTTCCAGTCACATGGTAGCTTTGATGACAACAATGAAACACGGAAGATTTCATGCAGGAATTTAACGACATGTTCGGCATATCTTCTTAGGAACATATTTGGGAGATTATCAGGTCCACAGGACTTTTTAGAATTAAGATTCAGAAGCATCGAAAAAACACCAGAATAAGACACGAAAGAGACTTCGCATGGGTCGAACACTCTACCGTTTGGAACATAAACACTAGAGCCGGAAAACACACTTTGAAAATACGCATTAAGATGATCAGCAATCTTTCTTTGATCGGTTACAATCACGCTATCAATTGCCATTTCGGTGAGAGGTTTCTTTCTGTCACCAATGTAGTTCCAGAATTTAGTCGGGTCAGTTTTTATGAAGTTGGGCAGTAGCGTCTTAAAATAGCGATCTCTGGATGAGCGTATAGCCCGTGCAAGGCTGTCTTTGAGGACTGAGAGGGAACGAGACTGCGCATGCTTCTGCATTAAGCGTTTTATCTTTCGTTTTAAGTGAATTATATCTCGCGTTATCCAGGGAGTTGTTTTGTGCACTTTTTATGTTTATTCGGTATAAAACGATTGATGCAATGATGACACACTTCTTTAAATTGATTCCACATTGTCTCGACATCGCCCACCTCAAAGACAGCAAAACACGACTCCATGTATTCTATTATAGATACGTCATCTGCTCGCGAGTAATCTTTAAAGGTACGCACTGAAGATTTTTTAGTACTTGGAAAATTGTTAAGAGGAAAAGAGACTGTAACCACTTTATGATCGGACAGGCCCTGTTCTACTGAAACAGAGTGCAGCTCGAGTTCACGGCTTATAAATACTAAATCCAAAATCGAACTAGAGGATCCATGCACACGAGTTGGCTCCCTCACAACTTGCATCAAGTTGTGGGTTAGCATGATGTTAAACACAATCTCAGTCTCTTTTTTGTACAATGGTCCTGTCGTATAACGTTCCCAGTCAACAGAAGGTAGGTTAAAATCACCTGCTAACAAAATTTTGTTGTGGCAAAATTGAGACATATGTTCAGCTAACTTTTTCATGGATTCAAACGCAGCCTCTGGGGGTCTGTAAAGTGCATACAAGATGAAAATGTGGCTCCAACAAGACAGCTTAATGCATACACATTCTAAGTCATCAATGTAACCAATTAATGAGGCCTGCAGTGTTTCTTTCACAAGTATGGCTATTCCACCTCCCCTTGTAGTTCTGTCTTTCCTAAACACCTTATACGAGGGCGGAAATACATCATCAGCTATTTCGGGGAGCAACCATGTTTCAGACACAACTGTTACATGTGGATCGTGTTGAAGTAAGGCAATTTCCATTAGTTCAGTTTTGTTATTGACGCTTCGGGCATTTATGTTAACCAAGTGAAGGCATTTTTGTTTAACGCCCTGCTGACCGGTAACGAAAAATTTACTTTTCGTTGAATTATTTTTTGAAGAAAATGCAAGTTGTTTTCCTACGTGTGACTCTGTGATTGGGCATACCGTCTGGTCATCGGGCGGGTTTTGCTTCCGTCGTTTTTTTTACCGGAATTCTTTCGCCTTTATCACTGTCCCAGACATACGCCTGGCCATTGATATACAGTTTATCAAATGCTAAGTTTACTTTCTCATTGTTATCACGGTTAGCTTTTGCACTTGCCCAAAGCTTTCTTCTGATATCTCGTATCTTCGGAGAAAAGTCTTCCCCGATAGCTAGCGTGGTATTTTTAAGTTTGGACCCGTTTTTAAGTATTCTAGCTTTGTCTCGCCCATCAAGCAATTTGAAAATGACTGGCCTAACTTTGCCAGTTTCAGGTCTACCTATACGATGAATACGCTCGATACCGACAGGTTCAAGTTTCATGATATCTTTAAGAATGCCTGTGTTGACGGCACTTTCAAGCGTTTCGTTGTTTTCATTTGCTCCCTCGGGAAGACCATAAACGATTAGATTTGACCGGCGACCATGGTTTTCCAGTTGATCGATTTTAGTTTCTAGAACACTTATTGTTTTTGCCAACGAAAACAGCTGCTCCTGACAGGCATTTACCTTCCCTTCAAGCCCAGATAGGGCATCAAGCTTCTTCTCAATATCTGATAATCGCTTTTCTTTGATGTCTTTAACATCAGTTGCTATGTCTGCTAACATTTTGGCAATCTGCTCCAGACCCGGGCCTGGGTTCATCTCAATATCGCCACACAGTAACAATAACTTCCTCAGTACAGTTTCAGCGCGGCAAAACAAACAACTGAGCCATGGGCACGGCAGCACCAGCAAAAAGGGATCATCAGAGCGAACACATTTTCCATACTGCTTCCTTACCTGTACAATAAACAGGAACGAATTACAGACGGTCCGCATGCTGGTACAGCCGCCGTGCCCAATGGTCGAGATGACCGCCGGGCGCGAACTTATAGCCGCGCTGAATGGTGCTCGTGCTGCCGTCTGCCAGTGATCCATGGCGCATGCTGTCGACGAGTGACGACTCAGGTTCTCCCAGGGCGACGATGCTCGCAGTTCAGGCGCATGCCAAACAGAAGAATCGCAGTCGTGCGCAGCAAGCGTCGTTCCGCAGCTTCCTGAACACCCGGCACGAACTTGCGGTAGTAGGCTGATAATCTGTACAATAAACAGGAACGAATTACAGACGGTCCGCATGCTGGTACAGCCGCCGTGCCCAATGGTCGAGATGACCGCCGGGCGCGAACTTATAGCCGCGCTGAATGGTGCTCGTGCTGCCGTCTGCCAGTGATCCATGGCGCATGCTGTCGACGAGTGACGACTCAGGTTCTCCCAGGGCGACGATGCTCGCAGTTCAGGCGCATGCCAAACAGAAGAATCGCAGTCGTGCGCAGCAAGCGTCGTTCCGCAGCTTCCTGAACACCCGGCACGAACTTGCGGTAGTAGGCTGATAATCTGTACAATAAACAGGAACGAATTACAGACGGTCCGCATGCTGGTACAGCCGCCGTGCCCAATAATATTACTTAAATAATATTACTTAAATTCAACGGCTTCCTGTTTCCTTCAGTAAAAAAGTAACGCGTTTCAGCATTAAGTTAGTCGCAGCGTGAGTGGTGTTATTTAGGGTCAGTAAGGAAAGTCCTGAAGGGACACTGAAGCGAAAATCTATTTTTTCACGCTGATTAGTTACACTGAAATGATTCCGAAATTATGATAACTGTTGCGAGAGACGCTCCGTAAGTGAGAAAACCTGCAATACGAAAATGTACGTGGTGATCCCACATTGTCTTTTTCGAACTAGTCGTCATGACATCGTAGATTTAAACGTCCAAATCTAGATGTTGCGTAGGGACTAACGAGTACAATGTCCTCTGGAGGAAAAATCAGTTTTACATATCTAGTTTCAGGAAATTCTGTTCAGCCAATGCCACCGTAATACAAAAAAATGCGCATTGCAATCCATGACGTCACGCATGGTGATATCAGCGCAAAGTTGAAAGGTGAACTTTCAACTTCATTTAATTCTCAACTTCGCCTAAGAAAAGTACGACACTGGAGCTTTCAGAGCACAGTATACAAATCTAAACCGATATGTTGTTTCAACTTAGTGTTCGTTTAACCGTCAACGGTAATATGGCTGTCCATAAAGACTGCCGCAAGCAGCTTTATAATTGCGTACCAAGAGTTTCACGTGCGTATTTGCACAGGTTTTCTGTCTTCCAAGCGTCAGACTCAAGTCGTTATTTTGGTTAAGTTTTTTGGTCGGTATAATTTTAAAACAGCTCTTTTGTGCGGAAATTTATATGTCTTGCCGTGACTAAGAGGTTGCGGTTGCGTTGCCTCAAAAAAGAGCCAGAATTTAAGCTAAATGTAGCCAAAGCAGCAGTGCCACTCAGTCTTAACGCGTTACATGTAGCCAAACAGCAGAAAAGGGGTATTACGGAAACACTTTCCATTACTCAAAAATCAATATTACAATTTTTATTCAACATTAAAATGCAAATAAGAACATGTATCCTTTCTCTTTTTTATTTGGTCTCCAAGCCATGAGGAAGTATCAAATAAATGAACAAGTGGTGTGTCCTTCTATATACTAATGTTTAGTAGATTAAGTATTTGCCAGAGGCAGACTAAAAGTAGAAAAGCTCATCCAACCAATGACTAGGAACAATATTCGGAGAAGCAGGTGCGCTTGAAGTCGCTCACCAAAAAGGATAAAAAGGTGCCTGTCCAGCTTGAAGTACCAATATGTGCTCCGTAATAATCACTCCAGTTTCCTTTAGCTGCGGATCTCTGTTCTCAACAAATTGACATAAAAAACATGCATCAGCATTAAAAGCTAAAAATTTAACGCATCAGCATTAAAAACTGGTTCGTAGCGTCAACGTCACTGGCAGGCAGCGTCCACAGCATGCTAGTAATTAGCATACCAACATGCACGCAACTACTTCATTACTTTCATCATACCCAGTGCACTCACCTCAATGTCTACTTTAATTTTTATACTTTTATGCATAGGTGCACAAAGTTTTACTGTTACTTAACTTTATATATGAACCAAATTAGCTGCCAACCTCCCCCCCCCCCAAAAAAAGTATGAGTCACATTGTCTAGGTGAACAAGTACTTCGTCACTTTGTCTTGGCCAGAGGGCCCACATGTTGCATTCTGGCGCCTCGATCGGCACCAGCGCACTGGTGAAAATGCGCATGCGTCGGCTGCCTCGTGATAAAAACATGAAAACAAAGGGTGGTTGTCTGGCTTTCTCAGTATTTTTTCGGCTAAGAATAAGGAAAATGGCTACTACAAGCGACAAAGTACGAGTTTATTGTAGCCAGAGAGTAGCAATTGCGCCAACCTGAAATTTTTGTCTTCTATACGGGGTTGTCAACTAGCCCATTTGGCTCAATGTAGCCGCTAACAGCGCTTGTGATAGCTGGATTTCTCTTTGTTCTTGCGCCATGCAAGCAATCATTTAGCTGTGTGTAAATAATGTTTGTGAAGGAGTTACAACGAAAACTCTATTATTCTGTTAAATAACTCGATCGTTTCACACAAATTCCAGCGTCGGTGTCGGCGTCGCTGGTTGTGAGAAGAAAATCATTAACTTTCCACTGACGGAAAAATTGAGCGAGATTCAAATAAATGAATAATGAAAATTTTCGGTTCGAAGTGAGAACCAAACCTTGGATATCTGCGCGAGAAGCGTATGTGTTGCCGCAGAGCCACGTCATTGCTTGAAACTGCTTTCGAAAGAAAAACAATATATGAATATCATGGAGTAGAAAAGGTCTCTTTAACGCGTTGAATAATGAGCGACATAATCCTAGAATCGCACCAGGCATCACCACAAGTGAATGGTGCAACGAGCAAGGGGTTTCGGTTGTTCACCCATTACTGAGTGTGCAGTAGCGAATGTGCACGTGACACCTTATGGACAAGTTGTGGGTACTTCGCACAATAATAAAAGGAAGCATTATGATGTGACAGCTTTAAGTAAATGGTCACTTTGTTGATATTCTGGGAAGTTTTAAAGAGCCAATGTTACGCTCACAAACATTCCTTTGCTTTCAGCGTGGTTATAGTTAACGCGCACGCTGTCCGATAAAGCTATCGTGTTCTATTTTGTAGGCGAAACTCAAGGGTCCTACGAGATTATTTTTGTTTTTTTTTTGTTCCATGTGTCATAAATGTGTGCGGATCATTTTCGTGATGCGAAAAATGCTATCTTTATGCGCTTACTGCTCGCGAGAACTCACTATACAACATTTTAATTGCAGTGCTACACAGTGATATAAAACGAGGGGAATACATAAATTCTGAACTAAACGAAGAGCTTCTCCGTAGCACAAAAGGTTCATGCCAAAAAACAAACACACGTCTGCACACAGTGTATTGAAGCACTGGCTGCTCTAGATAAAAATGATGTTCAAATAAGCAAAGCCGGTGGCCTCTGGTGATACGCCTCAGACGAAGAAGGAGGGCAAAAAGAAGGGCAGGGAGCAAGAAATAGCGCAGATAGAGAGACAAAAATACAGAGGAAAAAAGAGAAGGAATACAGAGAGAGAATTGAAGATACATGCCACAACAAGAAACAGTGAAACCGAGAGTAAAAGAGGAATTTAGAAAAAGAGACTGAGAGAAACGAGCAAAGAGAAAAATCAAAAGAAACAGAAGAACAGGGAATGCGTAAAGACCTAAATAAAAATGGACCGTTGGACCTTATAAAAAAAAGACTATATATATATATTGTCACGGGGTCGCGACGTCACGACCCCGTGACTTCGGCCACGTCATGGGGTCGTGACGTGGCCGAAGACAGGAGACTTCGTGTTGGGATTTAACTGTTTATTTGGGCGAACCTGTGCCCGGTAAACGGAAAGTCCAATTACAGCAGTAGTCTTGCACAGATAGCAGTCTCGGACTGATCGCGGCGAACGGAGCATCGGCCTTCGATCAACAACTGACAAGTGGCGAAGCGCGTCGGCATTTATACTCTTGCTGTCAAATGTTCTAGCGTTATCGCTGGCGGGGGCGTAGGTTCCAGAACAATCTGTACCGTTCGTACAGTGGGCGTGATCTTATCGAAATGATCTACAACAGTCCGGAACCTTCTCGAAAACTGCAGGCGCGGTTTGCGCTGAGAATCGTGTGGTGTTTTGCGACGATAACAAAAACTTGGGAAATGAAACGTGGCATTGCCCCCCTCTGAAAAAAGGCATCGTCCCGAAGCTTTAACTAAAGATGAAGGTACAGTAATGATGCAAGAAAGTACAATGAATAAATTACGATACAACAATAATACAAAAAACACTGTTTCAGTTTGTTAACGCGCATGAAACGGCTTGAGGCGCGCGACATGTACGACTTCAGGTCGCGATCGGCGTCGTTGAGAGTTTGTGATGCCGTCGGGGACAACCTCATAATCAAGTGGGCCGAGACGTCGAACCACCCTGTACGGTCCGAAGTACCGTGGCAGAAGCTTTTCACTTAGTCCACGTTGACGTATCGGCGTCCACACCCAAACACGTTCACCGGGCTGGTATTCCACGAAGCGTCGTCGAAGGTTGTAACGGTGGCTGTCGGTCGTCCGTTGATTCTTGATACGGAGACGCGCAAGTTGACGGGCTTCTTCGGCGCGTTGAAGGTACTCGCTCACATCGAGGTTTTCTTCGTCGGTGACGTTGGGTAACATGGCATCGAGCGTCGATGCCGGGCTCCTTCCGTGGACCAATTTGTATGGAGATATCTGCGTCGTCTCCTGCACCGCCGTGTTGCATGCGAAGGTCACATACGGAAGAATGGCGTCCCACGTCTTGTGTTCGACATCGACGTACATTGACAGCATGTCGGCGATTGTCTTGTTAAGCCGCTCGGTGAGGCCGTTGGTCTGTGGGTGGTACGCTGTCGTCCGGCGGTGGTTTGTTTGGCTGTATGCCAAGATCGCTTGAGTTAAGTCGGCAATGCCGTTCCTCTGTCGGTGATAAGGACCTCCGGGGCGCCATGACGTAGGACGATATTTTCGACGAAGAACTTAGCTACCTCAGATGCACTGCCTTTTGGCAGGGCTTTTGTCTCGGCGTAGCGGGTGAGGTAGTCGGTAGCTACCATGATCCACTTGTTTCCGAAAGCCGATGTCGGGAACGGCCCCAGTAGATCCATACCAATTTGCTGGAAAGGTCGGCAAGGTGGATCAATTGGCTGCAGAAGTCCAGCTGGCCTTGTCGGTGGTGTCTTGCGTCGCTGACAGTCCCGGCATGTCCTCACATAACGAGTGACGTTGGTGGTGAGACGTGGCCAGTAGTACCTTTCTTGTACCCTCGCGAGCGTACGAGAAACACCGAGGTGCCCTGCCGTAGGATCGTCGTGCAGGGCCTGCAGGAGTTCTGGTCGCAGAGCTGAAGGCACCACAAGGAGGTACTTAGCTCGAAGCGGTAAAAATTTTTTCGTTTGTAGAAGACCGTTTCGTAGAAAGAACGACGCAAGTGCACGCTTGAATACCTTCGGGACTTCGGCGGTCTTGCCTTCGAGGTATTCTATTAGGGCCTTAAGTTCCGGGTCGGCCCGCTGTCATTCAGCGAAGTCGTCGGTAGTTATCGTTCCCAAGAAGTACTCGTCATCCTGGTCGTCGGGTCGCGGTTGGTCGACAGGCGCACGAGAGAGACAGTCGGCGTCGGAGTGTTTTTTGCCGGACTTGTAAATGACCGTAATGTCATATTCTTGAAGTCTCAGGCTCCATCGTGCGAGGCGACCTGAAGGGTCCTTCAAGGTGGCTAACCCACACAATGCGTGGGGGACGCTCACTACTTTGAAGGGCCTGCCGTAGAGGTAGGGACGAAATTTCGACGTAGCCCTGATGATGGCGAGGCACTCCTTTTCTGTTGTGGAATAATTTGCTTCTGCTTTGGATAGCGATCGGCTGGCGTAACTAATAACCCTTTCAAGTCCTTCAGCCCTCTGCACAAGAACGGCGCCAAGACCTACGCTGCTTGCGTCAGTACGTATTTTTTACTCGGCGAATTCGTCGAAATGGGCAAGTAACGGAGGCGTCTGGAGGCGATGTTTAAGCTCCTGGAAAGCGTGTTCCTGTGGCGTTTCCCACTTGAACTCCACGTCGGCTTTGGTAAGGTTAGTGAGAGGATCGGCGATGCGGGCGAAGTTTTTAACGAACCGCCTATAATAGACGCACAGGCCCACAAATAAGCGCATGGCCTTCTTGTAAGTGGGCGGCGGGAAGTCGGCGATGGCGGCTGTTTTCCGTGGATTGGGACGAACTCCAGACTAGCTGATAACGTGTCCCAGAAACAAGAGCTCCTCATACGCAAATCTGCACTTTTTTGGCTTCAGTGTGAGTCCGGACGTCTTGATGGCTTAAAGTACAGCTTCAAGATGCCGAAGATGCTCGTCGAAACTAGAGGAAAACACGACGACGTCGTCCAAGTACACAAGGCAAGTACGCCACTTCAATCCTGCCAGTGCTGTATCCATAACGCGTTGAAAAGTTGCGGGCGCTGAGCAAAGGCCGAAGGGCATCACCTTAAACTCGAAGAGGCCGTCCGGTGTTATAAACGCCGTCTTCTCTTGGTCTCTTTCGTCGACTTCGATTTGCCAATAGCCAGTCTTGAGGTTCATTGACGAAAAATACTTGGCTTTATGGAGACGATCAAGTGCGTCGTCTATTCGTGGGAGAGTATACACGTCCTTTCTTGTGATTTTGTTCAGGCGGCGATAATCGACGCAGAAACGTAGGGTCCCATCCTTTTTCTTTACTAACACCACGGGGGATGCCCATGGACTCTTGGACGGCTGGATAATGTCACCCCGCAGCATTTCATCAACCTGTCTCTTCATGGCCTCACGTTCTCGCGTCGAAATCCTGTACAGACTCTGACGGAGTGGTCTGGCATTTTCTTCGGTTATGATGCGATGTTTCGTGATTGGGGTCTGCCGAATTTTCGATGACGACGAAAAGTAATCTTCGTATTGCAGGAGCAGGGCCTTGAGCTGTTCTTGCTTATCGTTCGGAAGTCTGGGATTGACGTCGAAAGCTATTGAAGGGACTTGGTTCCTCTGAGCAGGTTCCGCAGAATCGGCGAGGGCGAAAGCACTGCTGGCTTCGACTATTTCTTCGATGTATGCGACCGTTGTTCCTTTGTTCACATGTTTGTACTCATTGCTGAAATTCGTGAACATAACTGTTGCTTTGCCTCCTCGCAGCTCTGCAATTCCTCTTGCGACGCAAATATTTTGGCTGACCAACAGATGCTGACTGCCTTCAACGACGCCTTCCAAGTCAGGTGATTTAGGAGCGCCGACTGAAATAATGACGCTTGAGCAAGGCGGAATGGTGACTTGTTCTTTCAGCACATTCAAGGCAAGGTGTCCTCACGGCGTGCGCGGTGGTAGTGCTTCTTCTGTGGATAACGTTATCGACTTTGTTTTTAGGTTGATGACAGCACCATGGAGGCATAAGAAGTCCATGCCAAGGATGACATCTCTCGAGCAACGCTGTAGGACTACGAAGTCTGTAGGATAAATACGGCCGTTAATGGTGACCCTCGCTGTGCCGATTCCAGCAGGCGTTACGAGATGACCTCCAGCTGTGCAGATTTCAGGGCCTTTCCAAGCTGTCCTAACTTTCTTTAACTTCGCGGCGAACGACCCACCGATGACAGAATAGTCGGCTCCAGTGTCGACGAGAGCGGTCACACTGTGGCCGTCGATAAGAACGTCGATGTCGCTAGTTCGCCGTCTCGCATTACAGTTAGGGCGTGGCGTGGGGTCACGGCTGCGTCGGCTTGTTCCGCTGCTTTCATGTTGCGTCGTCAGGCCACCTCCGGTAAGTGAGCTTTCGCCGTCAGGGCTTTGCCTGGTTGGGATTGTGTTCGGAAAGCTCTGTCGCGGCGTCATCGTCGTCGTCGTCGGATCTTCGGTAGTTCGTCGCACAGCAACCGCACCTGCACCGGTTGCTGCCCTTAGTTTCCCGGATACGGGCTAGGAGACCGGCCCCGCGTTGGGCCGGAGTACTGCCGGGGGTGCGGTGACATGCTGCGGCTGGGCGACGGCGAACGGGAAGGACTTCGGGGTGTCCATTGAGTTCGTGTCAGGTAGTCGGCGAGTTCCTGTCAGGCGAGTTCCTGTAAGGTAGTGTCAGGTTATGGAGTTCCTGTCAGGTAGTCGGCGATGTCATGTGGCCGTTCCCCTGGCTGCGAACTTGGTGCATCGACGGCGAAGCCACGCAGTCCCATCTGTCGGTACTGGCAACGGCGGTAAGTGTGCCCGGCCTCGCCGCAGTGGTAGCACAGTGGGCGGTGGTCAGGGGTGCGCCAAACGTCGGTTTTCCTCGGCGCACTGCGCTGGCCCGCTGGTGAACGGTAGGTCGTCGGTGGGGGTGGTGGCGGTGGTGGTGTCTGGCGACGGAAGTGCGACGGGGTGGCGTTTTAGCGTGCACGGGGAGGAGTGTTGTGGCACACTGCAGTGGCGTAGCTCATATTTTCTGGCTCGGGCAGCGGTGTTTGGGGAATTCGAAGTTATTGCCGAACTTCTTCTCGCACAATGTCGGTGATCGAATCCACTTGAGGGTGCGCCGAAGGCAACTGTTGGCGCAGCTCTTCCCGCACGATCGCTCGGATCGTTTCACGCAGGTTTTCGGAGTCACTGGTTTGAGCAGCAGCGCATTCTGGAGTCAGGCGACGATTATACTGTCTGGTGCGCATGTCAAGGGTTTTTTCGATGGTGGTCGCCTCGGATACAATTTCATGGACGGTGTTCGGTGGATTCCTCATTAGTCCCGCGAAGAGCTCCTGTTTGACCCCTCGCATGAGGAAACGAACTTTCTTCTCCTCAGGCATGTCTGTGTCAGCGTGACGAAATAGGCGGGTCATCTCCTCTGTCAAAATTCCGACCTTCTCATTTGGTAGCTGAACCCGGGTCTCTAGTAGAGCGGCAGCCCTCTTTTTGCGAGCGACACTCGCGAACGTTTGCAGAAATGCGCCGCAGAAGACATCCCACGTTCGGAGCGTGGACGCACGATTCTCTAGCCAGGTCCTTGCGGTGTCTTCCAGGTATAAGTACACACGACGGAGCTTTTCTTCGTTGTCCCAGTGGTTGAGGGCGGCCACACGGTCGTATGTTTCTAGCCAGGTTTCCGGGTCTTCAAACGATGACCCATGAAACATTGGTGGTTCCCTGGGTTGATGAAAGACGATCGTGGGCTGGGACGCTCCGGTTGTCATTGTCGCTGCAGTAGAGGTATTAACCTTGGCCTTCCGCGCCTTGTCTTGTAGAAGCCCGTACTCTGGTGGGAGACCTTGCTGTCGGCGGCTTGTTCGCTGCTCTTGGCTGGTGTCGGTGTCTTCTCCGCGACGTGGGCTGGGTTCACGGCTTGACGGGGGCGTCCGGTACATGAACGAAGCAGCACCTCCACCAGATGTCACGGGGTCGTGACGTGGCCGGAGACAGAAGACTTCGTGTTATATATATATATATATATATATATATAACAAGAAGTCTATATATATATATATATATATATATATATATATATATATATATATATATATATATATATATAACAGTGATATGGAAGAGAAACAAAACCAGCGCGCTTTATCGGTGCTTTCTCTAAGTCTCGCTTCTCCACCGCATTTTCAACACCTGAAGTTTCCTTGGAGAAGAGAATGGCGTGAAATATGATGTACAGAAGTTGTAATGGGCTTCGGCGGCTGCATTTTCGATGGAGGCGGAAACGTTGTAGGCCCGTGCGCTCAGATTTGGGTGCACGTAAAAGAACCCCAGGTGGTCAAAATTTCCGGAGTCCTCCACTACGGCGTCTCTCATAATGATATAGTGGTTTTGGGACGTTAAACACCACATATCAATCAATCAGAAGTTGTAATAACCAGAAGGTGATGCAGAATCCCAAGTCTTAATTGATACATGCACAAAGCGGGCCTGATGATCTCTTCTTCTTGTTTTTTTTTGCAACAAAACGAAACTATTGGGCAGTTCTTGCTGACCTGCCGACGCTTTTCCTCTCACGGAAAACGAACTATGTAAATTATATTGCGGCGGCGTGGTCTACAAGCTACATCGACCATTCTGTTTTCATTTCGGGCCTCTGCGCTAGGACACTCGGGGAGGAATATATGCAATACTGTCAAAGACTTTATGTGTGACTAAAATAGATTTACTGCTTGAATTAACCGCTAATAATTCTTGTTTATATCGTCCTGCTAAAAACAATCTATGGTCACTTAGAGGTTATGCAAAACCATAATTAACGCTAAATAATAGACAATAGTAATAGCAATAAATGTAGTATGTATGATCTGTCTGACTCTTGGACGATCTCCTCGAGTGAATAGTTGCCAATCATCGAAGGAGGCGCATCATCATCATCGGAAGGCTGCCTGGCTCCGCACTTCCTTCAGGTTTGGCACTCCTTTGTGAGGCTGTTTTAAGGTTTCTTCGTCCAACTTTTAAGAAAAAAAGCTGGTATGAGATCACAACCAGGTTCACGTGCGTTGTAGTTGTCCGCTGCTGTCACCGGTGTTTGTAAACACTACCACGCGAATTAAGAAAAAATGTAAATAAAAACGGGAACGACTCAGTGGGATTCGAACCCTAATCTCCCACTTTCCCGTCAGCTATTCTATGTCTGAGTCACGCCATCGCTTGAAACTGCGTTGCAGAGTGACCCTATGAGCAGGTTTCACGTCGATAAAGGAATCACGTTAATACGAGCAATAACTCGTTTTAGAACAGTGTAGAAAAAGACAAGTGTCGAGCATTGCTTAACAAGTGGGTTATTGAATGCTTTAACATGCATTATAAATGCTTAAGTCGTATTTCTTCATCGTCGCCAGCCAAAGCACCAAACATTTGCACAAAATTTCTTGCAAGTGTGTAACGGGTACCATGCTTCTCTGAAAACTGACGTTGAATGACAAGGCGAATGCCGCCCTGTTTCACAAAAAACCGATGATTTAGAGAGTAGTGGGTAACCTGCAAGTGTGTTTGTAGCAGGTACCCAAAGAGTTATTGAAAAGGCTCTGCAAGGCTAATCTTCCAGTTTTCGCTGTGATAGTGCTGTGTGTTTCAGAAAGGCCTATAGCGTTTTTTTTTCAGTACGTTTGATTGTATACACTGGCCCACCCTCCACCCTACAGTCACAAAAAAAATTGCCCGCAGCTTCCCTCGGGGGAACACTGAGGAGGATGCGGAGCATATAATTGGTTAACGGGTGTTAAAGTGCGACTTACTTGGGTCGATGGCTAAATTGGTCAACGTGGTTGTGAAATGGGGTGTTAAATTGCGACTTACTTGGGTCGATGGCTAAATTGGTTAACGTGGTTGTAGGAGGGGGTGTTAAATGAGTGAACACGTACACACGTATGCGAAAGGGCGGCGCTGGTCGAAGGGACGTCGATCATTGTGTTTGTGGATTCGTTGGAATTCATTTCACCGCGACCTTGGACGTCGACGCGCCGTACAAACCAACCGACAAGCGGCAACTGAGCGAGCGAGCGCCGACCTTGAGTATATATACAGCGCGACGGCGCATGCACTGTCAGCTGTTGAATGTTCTCGAAGCGCGACGGCGCATGCGCGTCCACTGGAGAATCAGGAGAATTGTAGAATATTCTCGAAGGGGAGAAGCGCGCGCGGCACAGATGGTGGGTGACGGTGCATGCACGCGTCAGCTGTCGAATGTTCGAGAAGGGGGAGAAGCGCAACGGCGCATGCGCGCGCGTCAGCTGCCGATGTTCTCGAAGCGCGACGGCGCATGCGCGCGCGTCAGCTGCCGATGTTCTCGAAGCGTGACGGTGCATGCGCGCTACATTATACAGCTAGCGAATGTTCGTGAAGAGGAGAAGCGCACGCGGTGTGTAGAGGAGCAAGGGTGCACAGATGGTGGAGGAGTGAAGCGCGCGCGGTGTGTAGAGGAGGAAGGGATGCACAGATGGTGGAAGAAGGAGGAGGAAGCTTGCGGACGGCGCCACACTACAAGCCTCGAGTATTAGATGCTCCGCATCTAAAAATGCTTTTTGCCTAATGTGGTTATGGCATCGCAGCTTTCTGCACCACACATATTTTTCAGCACTGCCTCCAAGATTGCCCCGTTTAACCATGCAACTAGCTTTTGTGATATCGGCATCGCAAAAAATTATGTCTTTGACCCCCAATAGACATCAATGAACTAGCAAACTAGCAAACCCTGGATATTCATTCGTGCCCTAATCGTGACGTATTAAAGCCTGATCACTGCTCAACTGACTTTTTGTACTGTTTGCATTGACGAGGAATAGTCCCTTACTAGAACGCATTCTTTTCCTACTTGGTTTATGCTGAAGAAAAATAAAGACGGAACCCACGTAGTCGATAAAATAGGGCGGCAAGATGGAGCGTCACAGTCTATAACAAGTTCACACTCTAGCCTCCCGCATTTTTTAACTTCTACGTGAGTTGCGTCTTTAACCTTTTTTCAGTGCCCAGGTGGTCAAAATTTCCGGAGCCCTCCACTACGGCGTCTCTCATAATCATATGGTGGTTTTGGGACGTTAAACCCTACATATCAATCAACCTTTTTTCAGTGTTGTCATTTCTCTAGCTTGATGAGGCATCTCAGGCTTCCGGCTTACTAAATTAAGCTCAAAGGCATCAGGCGGTTACAAAATTTGTTACTTGTGACGACACGAGCTTGGAGCCATCGCAAACGAAATAATTGCGGGGTAATGTGCGTATTAGAAACGTTCAGAAACGTGCACAAACGGCCCCTGGAAAACTTGTTTCGAAAAAAGTTTGGCATCGGCGTCGTCAGTGGTGAGCAAAAAACAGCGTTGTCCTTGGCTTAAAAATTCACACATACACACACATACACACACACACAACCACACAAATATATATATATATATATATATATATATATATATATATATATATATATATAATGAAAACATTCTTTATCGGAGTTATGGTTCGTCAAAGCTTGTTTCGCATGTCGTGAGAGGAGAAACGGACTTTGAGATGACGCGGGAACAACACACACCACGTTTATGACAGCACAAAAGGAAAAAGTAGAACACATAACCGGGATAAATTGGCAACATATCCACGGAGTGAGTGAATGATGGAGAGTGGGGCGAAGCATTCGTCCGTCCACTCGTTCTTGCTTCCGTCCATCCATGCATCCGTCTGTGTGACCGTCCATGCGTCCATCCGCCCGTCCGTGCGTGCATCTGTTCATGCGTCCATCCCTGCGTTCGTCCATGCATCCGCCCCTGCGTCCGTTCGGGCGTCCATCCATGCATCTGTCTGTGTGTCCGTTCGTCCATCTATTCAACACTCCAAGTACCACCATGTCGTATCTTTTCGTCATATATTCGGATGGACGGATGGATGGATGGATATGGCTGCACCCTTTAGATCGGGCGGTGGCTCGCGCCACCAAGCCGTAATACTTAATGAACCAAACACTAGATTTATTTTTTTTTCTTTTAAGAAGTGAGGGTGAGGATTCGTACTTTGCAGTGAATTCCCCATATAGAAGCACCGCCATCCAGCGGACAATCCAAGAAATAAACGAGAGGTGGCACACGCACGCTTTCTTACGGCTTGCGCTTTGGGTCTACTTCCCAACTTTAACCACCTCGAGTTCATGGAATATACTAGTTCACTGTATTCATGGCACTGTGGCCCAACGCTCGCTAAACCTTTCTAAAACCAGGGAGGTTACGCCCAGCGAGTATAACGTAGCAACCTTTTCCTGTCAGATGGTGCTCAATTTACATGCCAATGGCTGCTAATGGGAAATGAGAGACAGGAGAATTCGGCTTTTACTTTCTTGCGGCTTGCGCTTCATATCGACTTCCCACCTCTAACCACCTCGAGTTCATGATATATACTAGTTCATTGTATTCATGGCTGCTAATGGCTGCTAATGCCAATGGCTGCTAATGGGGATCGCAGCGTGCGCGTTAATTAAAAGCCGAATGCTCCTGTCTCTCATTCCCCATTAGCAGCCACTAGCATGTACATAGAGCACTATCTTTTATTGTTCAACAACGCACTAAAGAAATCTATCACCGGCACCACCTTGGCGGTCAAAATGTTATACTTGTTACACTCTACAATGGCCACGAGGGACGAACGGGTGCCGCTATAAGGAGCTTTGCCCATAGAGTAACACAGTAAACGTAAAGAGCGGTCAATGGCTGCCTGTCATGGCCCGAGGCCGTAGGGTTCCTGCCGTCTGTTAGGTGGCGCACACAAAAAACTGAACGTGTACCGATCGATCATGAAGTTGCTATAAAATTCCTTACCCTCTAAAAGTAATATTTTAAAATAATTAGTGGGTAGAATACTTTTTCGAAAATTAAAAAAGGCGGTTGTTTTGGCTATGGCGAATTCGCATGCATCGCTGCTAGGCCTGACCATACCTTGCCGTCCTGTTGCCCCTGCATCACTGCGGCGCCATTCTCTCCCACCAGCTACAGCAGTACACACGTTTTACGCATTCAACAAGAAAAGGTAAGGAAATCGAAATAACTTACATTCTAGTAATCTACTACAGTTGGTTCCAAGGCCACAAATACGTGATGAAAAACGTATTTTCAAGCGCTTTGCTGTATCCTCGAGTGAGCCTTCCAGCGCGTGTGACAGCGTTGCTTCTACACGTCGAGCAATCCAAAAAATCAACACCTTTCAAACAAAGGAATATAAAGCATACTCCCAACTACTGTTTCGGATAAAAACTGGTCGAAAACACATCCTATATACTAACGAGAAATAATCAAGCTACAACAAATCAAACGCGTTTCCCATGACTAGCCCTAACAGCATAATATCGTAAATTAGCCAGCTCTTTTTTCATAAAGGAGAAAAAGTCTCCTTCAAATAATTAAAATCACGATACCTTCTTTCGCGAACATTTTGTGCTCATTTTCAATGCAAACGTACCCAAGCGTGCGTGTCAAGTGAAAACATGATCCGAATTCTACTTGCACATAACTCAGTCGCCCTTGGCTAGCCTGCTCCCTTTCTGAATTGCGTAATGCACTGGGAATCTAGATAACTTTCAATCTCTAAATCTCAACGTAATCGTTAGCGAAGTTAGCAAAGTGTACTTTCATTTATGTTAGCATGACTCCCGCATTCGAAAGTAGAACTCCTTAAAAATTATTATTTCACAACAGAAGTACAGTTTGGGCTGATTCATTGCAAGACTGGTAAAGTCGCGAACAGAATCAACGAGCAGTTGTAATATATTGTGCTAAGATGAGTAGAGCTAACATACCGTGACACACCGCTATGACCTCTGTTCTTTTTATATAGTAAACAAAAAAACTAAAAGACACCCTTCGCATTTTTCTCAATCTTACATAGACGCACGTAACGATGGCGAGCAAGACACAAGTTTTTCATTACACCACGGCAACCCCACCCCCACAAGGAGAGATGGTATTAGAACGCCGCAGCGCCAAGTCAAATTTGTCCAAGACATGCATTACATACTGCTTCGAGAACGGAACATAGTAAACTTGGAAAACTTTGATAGCTAAAATAACCAGACTTTTTCTTCGTTTCTCTTTCAAAGCAAAGGCCGCTTTCTGCAAGAACACCCCAATCTGACCCCTTCCTTAAGAATGGGAAAAATACGCTTGTAGCATGGGAACGGTGAAATACGATCTGCCCAGAATATTTCTCGCCGTAACACCCGCGAAAGTGAGAGTAAAAAAAAGAAAACACGCACCGTGATCAAAAAGTCGGTAGAATTTCACAAAATAAAATGTTTGCCCAAATCACCTATATTTATCAGCACCTGTGTGACCGATCAAGTTTGAATACTCACAAATTGGTGTCCGCGCTTGAATAATCAACGGCACAGCACACACATTCATATCACACAAGGCACCTAATATCCCGAGTACTGCGCCCCTCTTCCTTGATTCATAGAGCCAATATAAATTCTAATTAGGCCCATGATAATTACTGGAGGCGGCATCACCACTCCATCAGCGGCCAAAACAAACACCTGAAGACAGGCATGGAACTTTCAACAAGAACGAAGCTGCAGCAGCTGTACGATAGCCCGAATGCAGTAGCAAATACACCATGCACACACTATAAACGGACACGGGCAGCAGCGCTACAGTGCATGCCACACGGTTCTCTTGCGGAAGCACCATAGTGAAGTTGGCGAGACACGGCTTGAAGTAGCCACCATGTTAGCCGCTTTCTTTTCGTCGCTTTGCGACCACTGGAGACAAAAAAACATCCCATGCCTCAAGCCGGGTGCCGGTTCGCCGGCTCAGACGAGTTGCCGACGAGCTCCCAACGGTCACGGCTTATGTGGTCATTGGCCGCGGGTGCGTGCGATTTCATGGCGTGATTCGTAATAGCCAAAAGAGTGACATGGTGACCTCCTCCTCCTATTATTTCCACCTCTAAGCGCAAGTGAAAAGGGAGCGGAAGAAAAGGGCAGAAGTCATGAATAAATACTCTCCTCTCCTCTTTTCCACCTATGGAATACTTACCTAACGTGTCGTGAGTGGATGTAAATAAAGCCCTCTCCGCTCTATTCTCCTTCTGCATCGGCTGGTAGCACGAAAGGCACTCTCTCTTTGGCTTCCGCTGACGGGCGATAGCTTTCGGTGGTAGCGTGGTAATTGTTTAGCTATCTTTATCTAGGTCAGGCATGCGCCCTTGTGTTGTAGAACATTTTGAAAAATGGTGATATCAACACCTAGAATATTAAAGGTAATCTGCCTAAGCATTATGGTTCTATGTTCCAGCCGAACGAATGAAGCATACATATATAAATTAACTGAGGCACATTTATCATCACAAAACCGCAGGCTCACCACAGCTGAAAATGGCCGTGGCATCTGGAGACAGCTCCACTACGCTTCACCGTAATGAGAAGAAATGACATCAACTTCCTCCGAAGATGCATGTAAGATCGACCGAGAAACACCCACCCTGAATTTCACCACAACCGCCGGAAACAAGGAACCAAGGAGCTACAGCACACCAATGGCCAAGAAGCAGGAGTTCATTGTGTGGACGACGACTCCTGCACTATCAAACATTGCTATAACCTTGCTGTCATGGGCAGTGAGAGCTAGATTGTTTTTAAGATTTTTAAGAGCTATACTCATGGAGTTTTGGTTTTCTTGTTGCTTTCTTTACAGCATGTCTAATTATTCACGTTGGTTCTAGCATGAAGGCACAGTAAAATTAACAGACTGTTTAGCTATACTAAGACCTAAAATATAATATGCAAGTATCACGTGGGACCCTTATCTGTAAGGACTAATCAATCAAGTTCAGCGAGTTACTGACCGGCAGGCCGCGGGATCAAATCTCGGTTGTGGTGGCTGCATTTTCGATGGAGGCGAAAATTTTGTAGGCCCATGTGCTCAGCTGTGGGTGCACGGTAAAGACCCCCAGGTGGGCAAAACTTTCGGAGCCCTCCACTACGGCGTCTATCACAATCATATTGTGGTTTTCGGACGTTAAACCCTACATATCAATCAATCAAGTTGAGCGAGTACAAATAAGAGCGGCTAGGTTTATTCTTTCAACATACTCTTGAACTAATTCTGGGACAGCGATGTTGCAACGACTAAACTTACCTACCCTTTTGGAGCACCGTCGTGTAGCCAGACTAAAACTCTTGCTTTTGCTTTCTTAAAATACATTTACCTTTGATGTAGTGCAGTACCTAGTTTCGCGACCTGTTCAGAACGTACGAATTGACTACCACATCAACTTTCGAATCCCCAAATCTCGTATGAACACATACGCATACTGTTATTTCCCTAGAACCATAATATACTCTACAGAATTATGAAACGGTAAAGAATTCGGATTGAAGACTATAGAAAAGTTTGTAAGTAAATCTTTGTGAATACCAGGTTTTTTTTAATTTCATTGAATGTACCGAATCACACAAGTTTCGTGTGACATGCATTGTGATGGCTAAAGTTTTGTGGTGAATGATATATGGATAATGCAGGTAGTGGAGCAAAATATTGTGATGGAAAATGTTTGTATTTCTTTCGCTTATGCATTTTTTTCTTTATGCTTGACATGATAGTTAATATGTCAGAATTTGTTCACTGTTTATATGTAATGACACATTAGGGTTTTTAGATTTTTTGTATAAGATGTTCCTTGCTATTTCATGTATATAATGATTATATTTATGCCCTACCCCTGTAACGGCTCAATCGACCAGCAGTACCTGTAAATAAATAAATAAATACATAAATTTTTACAACATTTTGACTTTTTACTGATGTGTTGAAATGTTCATCCTGATAGTGAATATGCTTGCGAATAATATGTACCTTATTTACAGCTTGCTCGATGCGATGGTGCTTTTCTACATAGCAATGTTATTTCCGAAAAAGCTCAATACACTGCAGTTTGTATCAATAATAAACGTTATGTATTGGTTTCTGAAATCTTCATTAGGGAGGTGATGGATTACCTAAAAATTCATGTTTAGCTTATTTATAATGGTTGTTAAGGACTGCTGTATGAATAAACACGATTCATTTGTAAAATGGGCGTGCATTATTTTTTTACCAGCAATAACTACCAACAGATCAACGTATATGCATTAGCCATGACCGCAACCTGTTTGACCCTAAAACCAGCTGATGAAAGCACTCCCGAATAACAGTAGAAGAAACACCCAACCTTCACACAAGAATGCTCAAACCGGAACTTAAACCACTGTGGCGCGATAGCAAGGCCGGAAAAGGAACCTTGTGACAGTTTAATGCCAGCCGCTAGTTGTGCTAGCAGTCACGAGGGCCGCGTGGTTCAATGAGAGTGTGCGCTTTTTACGTTTACTATGTTACTCTATGCTTCGCCCCTAAAACCGTGAAGGCGAATAAGTAACAAAGCTATCTGATCGAACGAGAAAACTAATGAACGCGAGTTCAAGGCGGAGAGTTCCAAAACCTCACAATGAGATACGAGGCCCGACGAACGCTGAGGTGCAGGGCAGGGGGTGGCGACAGGCGATCGGGAGCGAGATGCGTCTCGATGTGCGACGCTATGGTGACGACGGCATTTGACGGCGTGGGTGCGACTACAGAGCAGTCAACTCGCATCGGAGACGCGATGCTCCACGCGGGGAACGGCCAGCTCGCCAAGCGAACTGCTTGCGTCGAGACGCGGTGCTCGGCGCAACCCTGACCATTAGCCAGGCCACGTCCATCGCTGTGCTGAACGGCTGACCGTGGGGACGCCTCGCCGAGATCAGTGATTCCCTCGGCAAGGAAAAAAACAGCAGGTCAGGCCACGCCCCGAGATGCAGTACTCGTGCCGGCAACGCCACCCCAGCTGGTAGTTGGACGGCCGTGTGCCCTGGCCGGAACCTGGATCGCCTGCGTCCGACGCTTCGGCACGTTGTCTTCCGTCTGCCGCTGCTTCGGCTCCTCCCGAGCAACGAAGCTTACCGCCACGTAATGTTCACACGTGGCCCAATTGTGGCACGCCACCTTTATGGGCCACCGCAGGTCGTCAGCTGATTGGCTGACCTCACGCGCACAGTTGGCTCGAAATCACACGAGCCTTGCCCCGCACTTTTGTCGTTGTCGTTTTTCTCGAATTCTCCTATATATATATATATACGGTACTATCAGGAATTGAACACAGGCATGCTGCGTGGCAAGCAGGCGTTCTACCGCAGGGCGGTGCTATGGCTAGAAAGGCGTCCAGGAAGAATTACTGATTGTATGTCCCATAAGGGTGGGGGTACTTTTGGTGCATGTGTAATATTGCGCGGCTGAAGTTCATTGCTCAAGAAGTTGTTTCAAATACCAAATCATCGCAAAGCACTCAAACATATCCTACAATCATCAGCAGCAAAAGCGTCAACAAAGTGAGCAGCTGCGCAGCTTCGCATGTGGCCTCACGAAAGCGCAGTGGACACTCCGAAGACTCGCAGCTGGAAGAATACTCCGCAGTAGAAGTTGCAGTAAGCATCCTTGGATAGTTTGAAACGACCACTGTTACACGCACAGACGTTCATTTTCTTGCGGCATGGTTGAGTCACACACCTAGAAGTGGAACCAGGCTGCCAAATGAGAAGGTGCACACTCTTGGGGCCTGTTTACACCATCGCATTCTACTCTTGAACGCGAAGCTCAAGTGAACTTTCTTGTACAGACTTCTCCCGAGAAAAATATGTATATACACTTAGTACATTCAGGTGTCAGTCATGCAGACGTCAGACTGGCGTGTCAATCGCACAGAGTGACAATAAGGATGTGATGAAAACGACGGAATGAATGACGACATCATAACTACTCAATGCTGATGAAAAGCTTCTGGCGCGATTAAAGCGAAGAGATTTGATTTGATTGATATGTGGGGTTTAACGTCCCAAAACCACTATATGATTATGAGAGACGCCGTAGTGGAGGGCTCCGGAAATTTCGACCACCTGGGGTTCTTTAACGTGCACCCAAATCTGAGCACACGGGCCTACAACATTTCCGCCTCCATCGGAAATGCAGCCGCCGCAGCCGGGATTCGAACCCGCGCCCTGCGGGTCAGCAGCCGAATACCTTAGCCACTAGACCACCGCGGCGGGGGATTAAAGCGAAGAGAACGCCGAAGTATGGTGTGATCACAAGTGCATAATAGAAGTGCGCTTTTTTGATGGATTCATTACTTATGACGAAAAAAGTTTACCTCAGGGACCGTAAAATTTCCAACTAAACGCTTCACACATATAGCACCTAAAGAGGTTTATCAATTAAATTCTATTCTCAAAAGAAATCCGTCAATATCACACAGGTCATCAAACATGGAATACAATTTACAAGGAATACTTTATTTTTCAAGAAAACTACTCAGCAATGCCTGAAAATACATTTTGGTGGAAAAATAACACTATCAAGAGGGATTTACTAAGGGTCAAGTGTGTTCCATGTATGGATCTTTATAAAGCAATCCTATAAGTACACAGAAAATTTCATAATTGACAGGATATTTCATAACCTCAGTACTGAGATTAGGACTTCGTAAAAAGGCTGTTATATACTCAAATCAATCGAGCAATTATAGCAAGAAATCTTGTCGCGCCAGGCCAATATAGTGAAATAAGCACCAGAACTTACTCATTCAAGTTTGCAATTGAATCTAAACATGGCCTTCGACATCACTGGCGAGCTTTAATGAAAGGAAGCGCACCGAAGCTCGCAAGCACGACTCCTTCAACTACGGAACAGCGGTATGTTCACTGCATCTAAACTTCGCTTGTGTAGGAAAGTTTCCTTTCCTACTGGTCAACGCTGGGCTTAGCCTCGACCTACTAGAGCTCCTCGGCTAACTCTGCTCCCTCGTTCATTGCGCCTGCGACCAGCGGCCTTCTAAGCTTCATATCAGTTCTCCCCACTCTCATACGCATCCAACCGATGAGGGTGACCTGGTCCTGGCCTAATTGTGCCTTGGCGACAGCTGGCGTTAGGCGCCTTCTGCGACGAGGTTGCAGCGAGTAATTGAGCCTCTTTCTCCTGGAACCTGCCTTCGCACAGGAAAGACGCCGGGTCACCGAGAAAACTGTTGCTGCCATTGGGGCTTGAGCTCGAGTTAAGCGCAGCCTTTGAAATATAACGGAATCTCTAACGCAGAACTACAAAACACTTTCGCAACAGAAACCTTGTTCAGCTGCAGCTTTTTTTACAAATTTTAATTGATTGAGTCTACATTTCGCTGAATGCAAAGTGGCGCTATACTGGAATACTTTCTCTCAGCCATTCGCTGAGATAAACAAGGTTGATTGAAATCCACAATGTTGCAGTACGTTGTTATGTTCTTTTAATACAGCGAAAGTTGTTAGGAGATCACCACATGGGCCACGCGCAGCGCCGTAAATCTCCGCCGCCGCTGCTTGTGTCCGTAACTAGTATCGAAAAAAGAACTCTGTAAAACACTAATGACACAATGGCATTATAACACGGGTCCACTGTGTGCCAGCCCGGTGTTCTACCTCTGAGTCACGCCAGTGCTTGGAACTCATTTTTAAACTGACATTATGCAGTCCTGATGTTGGGAAAGGAATCGCGGTAATATTATTAACGAAGTGTTTTGGAACATCAAAGAAACAGCCAGGCGTCACAGAATGCGAATTGCGTAACTAGTGGGTCGTCCAGTGCCCCACTTCATTAGAAAACTTGTTTTCGATCACCTATTAACTCTGGCTCATACCAACTTCAGGCATTTTCATTCATCGTCGTCAGCGACTACATATAAATTAGCACAAAATTATGAACGAGTGTGAAGCGAATACCACGCTTCTCCAAAGATTTATGAAAGATAGAATATTGAATGCTGACCTACGACACAAAAATTATGGTTATTTACGGCGGAGTGGGTACCCAGCGGGGTCCTTGTAGCATCCCATGGAGGTTTCAGAAAAGGCTCTGAAAGGCGGCTCTTCTAGCTTTCGCTGTGACTGTGCTGTCGGGCGTTTTTTTTTTTTCTTTTCCTTTTGACACTCGTTAAATACTCAGTGCAAAAAAGAGCTTGTGGTTCTGTTGCTAGAGAAAGCGCTTGTACATGAAATCTTGCCGCTCAGTATTTCTTCGACCGCAGGAAAAACGCGTTCACGCCAATGTAATGACTACTTAGCATTCATAAGTTGTCCTCACCGCGAACATTTCTGGCCGATCAATCAGTCGTCGCAGAAGCAGCCTTCTCTTTCGCAACGCTCTGGAGGCGAACTGAACGTCACCAAGTTCATTTTTCATGGCTGTGCATTGACATTCAGTGCTATGGCGCTCGGTTCCTGAAGGGTTGCACCAGCGAGAATCATGGCGCATCGGTGAGAAATTGACTGTTGGAGTCTGCGGACGCTTTTCGGTGCAAATGCAGATCCCACGTCGGAATATCAGCATGCAGACCACAAATCTCGAATAAAACTTCGCGTGCTTTCTGCTCGCATTTAATGAACGATAACTCAAGAAATCAAAACGTCCACACATGATACCACATCTACGTAGCATTCCACAATTGGAAACAGATATGCGACAAAAGCTACCATTGTAATTCGTGCCTCAATGCCTGCTGATGCGACACGTACAACAAGCTTTTCCATGGCTATAAGAGAGTTATAGTTTTATTTCACAGTTACATATACTCGGCGGGATTTATTCACGATATATGCAGCAAGTCACTGATGTTCATTAATACAAAGCACTTTCACTTTGTCGCAGTTCTAAATCGACCATCAGTATCACAATCAGTAAAACAGGAATAATGTCTTTACTCCTCCATATTGCTAAAAGTAACACTGAAAACTCAAAAAACACCACAGGAAAAAGACTTTTAACTTATGGGGAGAGTAATATTCTGCTGAGGAATAGTTCCCAAGATTTCTAAATTGTTTCAATAATCAGGCAAATGTTGCCGGATCATTAAGTATACCCATGACCTTTAACAAAAGTAGCACGTAAGAATCTGCGTGAAATATGAGAAATAAACAAAGCTTTCAGGCACAAGACTGCCACCTCCATACTTCTAGGCATGAGTGCCAAGCGATATTGAGTATAAAAAACTCAGATCAAGGCAATTTCATAAGTGGTAAAACACCTCCATTGCTTGCAAATGATGATCGACTGAGGTTGGCGATTGATGCCGTCGAGCTCGACGAGTCACACACTTAATTCTTTTCCTAAGAGAGGAAAACCAATGAATTCCGACAGCGTTTCCTGGGGGAAAATGTGTAGGAGGCCCCTGGCAGCGCTTATTGGCTGCTATGGACAGGCTTGGATAATAAAAAGCACACAGAAAACATTCGTTACGAAACTCGGTTTGGCGTGACGGGCAGGGGCTCCGATGGGAATCAGAGAGCCCAAAATGTATAGAAAATTCCACAAGAATCGCATGTGGAACCAGCTCTCTGGGAACTCCTATACAAAGCCTCTGAAGGTGAAAATAATGTTTTCTCTAATAGAACAACCCAACTTCATGAATTCTAAAAGAAAGTTTGTTAGTTAATTCAGATGCCTCCGTACTTTTTCTCTTATAGAACAGCCCAACTTCATGAATTCTAAACGAAAGTATGTCAGTTAATTCGGATGCCACCATACTTAATCGGTAACGGTTCGATGCCACAACAGGATTCCTTTTGTTTATTTTTTCTTACTTAACAATGTGTACGATAAAGGCCCAAAGTTACTCAAAGACGGTACCATATTGCTTTTACGAATATACATCGGCCTGCTCTTTATGAGAACCTGCATTATGAGAACCGGATAGACTGCCTGTTGGGGCGTAGTCATTGTTGACTGTCGATGCTGTGGTTCCGTAGGCATTTGTACCCACGGTAAAGCTGGCCATTCAGAGTCAGATGTTCTCTTTTGTGCCACAGTACATTTCTGCATATCAGGACGTAGCCCACCTAATGGCGGGGGTGGGGGAGGTCGCTGTGGTCGTGGCGGTGGTGGTGGTGGTGGTGGCGGCGTAACTGAATGTACATTCGGCACAGGACTGGTTTTTCTTTTCTTCGAGCAGCGCCGTTGACGGGAATGCCGCCAATAAACAGCCGTTACCGCTTCCTTTAGTAAGGATCCGTCTTTCACCATTTGCCTCAGAGTGATTCTCTCTTTCTTGAGTACTGGGCAGCCTTTGAAAGAGGTCTCATGGTTTCTGGTGCAGTTGCTGTATATTAGGAGAGTTGCTTGGCAAGCCTCTGCTTTGTGGGGTCCGGCGCAACATGGGCATGCTTGCTCGTTGCTACACCCGGCATTAACGTGACCCAGTTTTAGACAGTTGTGACACCGCTGGGGACTTGAGTTGTATGATTGGACAACGTGACTAAAGTCGCCAACCTTTACATGTGATGGGATGCAATCACCATTGAAGGTTACCTTGGTGCAACGGGATTTGCCAAGCCGGCATACTTGCAGTATGTCCGTTGCCCCAGTAGCTCGCTTTATCGTCACAGGAAGGTCTGCGGTCGGTATGGAAACATCAACGTCATAAATGACGCCCGTCGTCGTGCCACTATCAAGCGGAATTTAAGCACTGAGATTGACGCCTCCAAGCTCCGTGACAGTTCGCGAAGAATGTAGGGCAGCCGGGTGCTCAACGTGTGTAGCCAAGATATCTTCCGTGGGGTGAGTCTAATATCTTCTATCTCATCAAGCACGACAGCTTTGAGACGCGCCGATATCGCTTGCCTGTTTATGTTATTCAGGTTTATCTAAGAGTCAACAGGAACAAAAAATTGGCCCCGTACCTATATGTTACACTGCAAATGTCGTCGAAAGACCATATTCTTGCGGCTGGAGAGAGTGAACAAAACGTTTATTTGGTGTTCTGCGCAAGACAATCGGTGAATGGTGTTCTGGAAGCACTGCGTTAGAGTGCCTCGAGCGTGCAGCGAAGGCGAACGAGCTCATCAAGTCACGTCACACGTGAGACATGAGCGCTATCCGGCAGTTCTCTTGGAAAACGAAGCGCGCGGCATGCTAACCCGTCTCAGAGGCGATAAGGTGTAGAACGCGAGGCGATGGGTAGGGGCCACCACCCTGTCGTCTTAGCAAACCGTTAGAAACACTTGCCTTTTTGTGCAAGCCTTGCATCGTGAGCGCTGCGTGATAAACGCTACGGTCCTTAGAATTACTCTTGTATACCTTGTTTTAGTGAAAAGCCACACATACATAATATTGACGTGTTGTTATGGTGCCTCAGATATGCGCAATGATTGCTTTTTATTGGGTGCTGTGTATGGGGTTGGCCTTTTGTAGTACCTTTTCGTGCCATTTAGGGTATCGTTAAGGGTGGACAGACAGACTGACAGACTGACAGACAGACAGACAGACAGACAGACAGACAGACAGACAGACAGACAGACAGACAGACAGACAGACAGACAGACCAACATTTTCGCATCAAAGGTCCCCAAGAAAACTATCGTCTTTAAAAGTATGTCATGGCATTTAGAATTGCAAGCCGCCTTCATGGTAGAGATGCTAACTGGATAAGACGCGACGACCATTCTCCTCTTAGCATTACGCTTCACTGCAGGAATGAGATAGCCATTGCCGTCTTCGCTATTCGCGTGTACAGTTCAGTGCTGCCACTCGTGCTGTCATGATCTCGGCTGTTGCGCTTCCTTGACGTTATCGTCGGACGTGACGCCAAGTCCGGACAGCGTACTGTGGAGTCTGAGTCTATCGTCGCCCGCAGGAGAGCGATGATTCTCGGAAAATGCGTAAATTCACAAATGAAACACCAAACGAAATGAGCGGCGTTCAGCACAGAAACACTTCGTCGTCTGATTCATCTCCCTCATAACTCATGGATGTCCCAAACGTGATTTTCAGCTTTATGCATCTGTGATAACATTTACAAAAAATAAGGCAGCTGTTTATAACTTAATTCCCCACTACAAGAAACTACGTAACGCTGTAAACCAACCATAAAAACTGCTAATTGTTAATTTCTCGAGCAAGAAATGTTGCAAGCAGGTAATAGCTAAACTAAAATTGGACATTGTAACCTCCCTTCTGAACAGAAATTCGTGACCTCAGGTATTCACAGTTGTGTTCAATAACATTGAATATTGCTCACTATTCACAGAGCATACGCTTCCTGTTCCCACTTTTTTAGTGTTCTCTCACACTCTCCCCCACAATACACACCACTCAGACGTCTCTCTTTATTTTTCTCTCTTTCCGACTAGTCCTGAAAAAATACATGGTGCCATACAACACCTCAAATTCACAGCTACAGGAATTCATGAAGTCCTGCCTGCTCGTATCAAATTATTTCACACTTAATTTCTGATAGCTCGTGTTTCATTACGATTTTACATTTGAGACTTGCGTATTTTTAATGAGCTTGAACATGGTAGAATATGCCCAGTTTTTAAAAAAGGTGATATCACAATGATTCATAGTTACCAACCCATTTGCATTTCCTCCTTTTTTGGTAGTTCTCGAGATGTAAATTGGAGTACGCGTATGAAATCATCTTGACAAATTCTTTATTTTGTCCCCTTACAGTTGGGATTTTTTAAATATTCTTATACTGATCTGGTAGTTTTTCATCTGACCAATCAAATAAAAAATTATTTCAGAACGTTTATTTGCATATTCAGTATTCATCGATCAAACAAAACAATTCAAAAATTAAAATCACAGGCCCGTATTGTTACGTATTCGGCGGCTGGACGACAGCCGGCCCAGGAAAGAGACGACTCAAGCAGTGCCAGGAAGACAATCCCAGTTTATTCACCTTGCGGCGCGTTTTTAAGCGCTACGCAGCCAATCGCAGGTTGGCATGAAAGAAAAGAAAACAGCAAGATAACAGCAATCGGGCAATGTTATCAGAAAGCCCCGACGTAGAAAGAGGGCGAGCACTGCAAACGTTACAGTATTCACAAACCAACTTCAACCTTACCTGGAGTTGTCCTTATCGGCTCCAAGCCTCTATTGAGCTTGATGAAGAAAGTATGCCAGTATGCTTGAAACAATTTCGTTGTTATCTTTTACTTTCTTACCATTTCTGTGCCCTTATAACGCACGTAGGTAGTACTGGAACTTGAGAAAAACATGAGGTAAGGCCAAGGTTGATTTGCTAAAATTGGTCATAGTATTTTGTTTAGAAAACTTCAAGCGATCGCTGTTTGTGGTCCAACTTTACCGCTGCTAAAAAGATACCTATATAACTGCGTTGAACTTGTGTTCATTTCTAATGTATATTCTGAAGAATTATCTACTAACAGTGGTGTCCCTCAAGGATCCATTCTAGGACCACTTCTATTTTTAATCTATATTAATGATCTTCAAAACTGACTGCCCTTCACTAATCCCATTCTGTATGCCGATGACACTACCATATTTACACCTGACAAAATCATTTCACTTCTCGTCAACAAGTTAAGCGTCGATTCGAAAAAATGTTACATGTTGGAGCAGTGCTGACTTATCATTTGCTATTTACGCAACCAAGACTATGTTTGTAGTATTTTCATTGCATCAAAATTATTCGGCATCCTGTCTGTCTTTTTCCTCGCACTTTTTCCTCACACTCTAATTTCTCCCAGTATCTCCTGAACATTTCTTCGATTTCTATTGACTCTAACTTAAAAAAAACATACATCATAATTCTAACATCAAAAACAAAATTGCATGTGGTATCCACACTCTAATTAAACATCGTCCACTCCTCGCACATACCACCTTAATGTCACTCTAGTACTCATTCGTTCTTTCTCATAATAATTATGGCATACTGTGTTCAGGTTATACCTATACCACTGATTTGGCTTCCCTTCAAGTATTACAGAACCAATCCATAAGAATCATTGCTAACAGTTTCCATTTTTCTTACGGTAAATGCCTACTTTATGAGAGCAACTTCTTAACAATCTCAGAGCCCCTCAATTACAACGTAGGAATCATACTCTATAAATACATAACCAAGGCACTACATTCAATCTGCTTCTCATCTACTGTACTGTTTGCCCGTAGTAATACTGGAATCGCACGTAGCAATAACGTTCTTTTTCTAACGTACGCACTAATTATGGTGAACGAACGGTTCAATTTTGATCGATATCATAGTGAAATACACTACGAGCTTCTCTAAAAAATACAAGAGACATCAATTTGAGGCATAAATGAAGTCATACAATATACATTCTTGGTAATAAAGTTTTTTTTCTCTTTTATTAGTTCATGTTTTTAAATTTCTACATGTTATGCATTCAACTATTTGTATTTTCCCGAGTTCTATTGCTTAGCTTTATTTATCCATTCATTTTGTTTCATTGTGTATATTTTATTGCATACAAATTGCACAATATACATGCTTAGTAATAATGTTGTTTCTTTCCACAGCTTCATTTTCTTTCTATTTTCATATTTCATCCATTATAGCTTTTCGTATCTTTCTTCCAGTTCTGCTGCTTAACTTTAATCGTCACTTTATTTTCTTTCATTGTGTATACTTCGTTTTTATTTTTAAACTTTTAGTGTTCTCCTGTTTACGTGTTTAGTTCTAATTACGACTATTGCTTATGCTGCCGCAAACACTGTATTTTATTACAATCTGCCCTTAAAAGGAGGTCCCAAAACAGTCTTCTACTTTCGGATCTCCTTATGTATACTAACCTGTTTAACATTCTTGTAGTGGTAACAATAACATATTCTCAAAAAATTCTGAAAATAACTTGCCATACACTCCAATACCGCAACGTCTTATTTTAGGGCGAAGCTATAGACAATGTTGTTTACTTCAATGAAGGAGAGCTGCAAAGACGCTCAGAGTGTTCCCTTTGAAACTTCGATATCTCCAGCGCATCGCATACGTTTGAGCACGATTTTGAAACAAAAAGAGTGAATTTGAAACCGCGATTTTTTAAAGCTCTCGAACGTCAACGTCATAATGTACGCAGTGTTAATAACTTAAGCTTAACTTATCCACAGCAATGAAAATCTGAAATACAGTTATCTTCTCAAAGCTTACCCTCTTTTTTTCAGTGTTCTGGCTCTAAATTCTATTGACAGCCAAGGCAAATGACGAACTCGTAAGTTAGATGGGAATAAAACACTGTGACCAAGAAACGCACAATTTCCACTAGCTGCTCTCTGAAGTTCGATAAATGCGGGATTCCGGAAAATTGTTTTTTGTGGCCAAAACATGCTGACATTTTCTTTGAGTCTAACTTAAAAATTGTTGTTATGCTTCTAAAATTGGTCCTAGAAGGAATTTCATCGAACTTTGGAATGACGACCAGGATCTTCTATTCATTCCTTTATGAACACTGAGCAACGGTAATAAGCTCGGTTGCCAATAAAAAATTATTACTATTGAACAGCAGCCACAGATTTATTCCTAAAGTTTATACGGGTAATCAAACGTAATGCAATAGTGGTTGAGCCTTAGAATGTTACAAGGCCTTTTCGTAGTGCAGTGGAATTAAAGCAGCCGATCATAATAGAGGTGGCGAGGGTGGTGATCGTGATAATTTTGGCCCAGAAAGATCTGCATATTATTGGATGTCTTTGCTGGTCTGTACTAAATGTCATAGCTTGAGAAGTTGGAAGTTTGGTTCAGTAGAGGTCGGTATGCCATGCCGAATAAAGAAACGCAGGGTGTCATATACATCGAACAAATTCATGTTCATAGATACAACGTAGCTCCATCCGTGGGTTATTTTGAGTATTTATCGTGAACATTGTGAACTAACGCTACCACAAAAAGAGAGAAATTCATGGCTAAACCCTGAACCGTCACTCATGAGGTACGAGTGCGTCCATATCAACTCACAAACTCACGTGAACGCTTCATGAGTTTGGCGTGTTTCACGAAGGAAAACACAATTTTCGCCTCACTAGCGTTTGTCTCGAACATGCTGGAGAGTAGGCTCCCCACTGGATTCTTCTGGGATTTCCTGTCTGACTCGGGCGCTTCGATTCCCATTGGAGCTCCTGCCCATCACGTCTAAGCGACTCTTGCAAGAAATTCTTTGTGTCTGTCTTTTATTGAAGCCTGTTTAGAGCAGCCAATAATTGCCTCCACAAGTGTTCTGCCTCTTTTTTTTTTGTAAACACGGCCTGAACTCACTGGCTTTTCTGTGGGAAGACAATAACTGAACCATGAAACTAACAGGGCTTGACAGCAGTTCTTACCTCAATCACCGTAGCAGCCGATGGACAGGTCTCACCCACTCATGAAATGCACTTGTTCCGAGTGTTAAATACTTAATATTACAGGCCATCATTACCCAGAGTTTTGAGGTGGCCACCTTGGTTCTAGAGGATCATTTTATTTTTGATGAATGACTCACGTAGCTTTTATTTGCTGTTTTTTTGGCGTGCTCAGAGTATACGCTATAAATAAGGCACCTTCGACTGATTACAAATGAAAGTAGTAATCTTAAGAACTACTCGTTAAAATGGATGGATAGGTACAAAACTTTATTGCTAGTCCTGATGTGCTCGACTCGATGAGCAGCGGCTGCTCCCAAGCTGCCACAGTCAGGCCAAGCCTGACCGCCCGCCCCATCGTGGGCCTCTAGACAACCCATATTTGATCCCCGACATCGGTGCTCTTGGTTTCGCATAGTCGCTAGTGTTCAATTCTTTGATTAAGCTTGTCCTACCAACTCTAAGAAAATTTGTGACATGACATGAAAAGACAAGAGCTTTATTAAAGTCTTGAAAAACTGTTATTTAAGCCAGCCATAGCCCCCCCTCGATCAAATGGGTGGCATCGCCTACGATGAGACTGAAAGGCGAGGTTTTCTCTCAATGTTATGAGTGCTCTGGACGGCCTGGGCTTGAGAGTAAAGACTGTGTGTCATGTTATATTTCACCTTTTCAGTCTTATTGTGTTTTAGGTGATTAGCGAGAATAAGAAATTAGTTCAGTTTTATTGAATGCGATATTGATGAATGACTAAACGTTTTGAGAAAGTGAAATAGCTGTGTAATGCTAAGCATCGGCGACTGGCTGCGCATATCGTGGTTTGATCGCATTCATACCAAGGCTATTTAGCCACATTATCTCGTTCGCTGCGTTGCTAAAGCGTGTAGCACATGTTCCATAGGCAGAGATCGGGGCACGGAATCACTTTGACGCTTTTTATAGCATATGTTACCTGCTTCTAGTCCTGAAATTCCAACTATATGCCGTATTACTGGCGATTATCTTGAATATTTGAGCTGTCGTTGGCTATACGCATGCGTCACTGAACTCAATCATGACTGAAGTCGAGCTGTCATTTTGTCTGAGTGAGTCCGGATGAGCAATTTTTCGGTGAGTCCAAATGAATGTGGCGGAAGAAAATTTCAGTGAGTTTGAGTCTGAGAGATTCCAAAGCGCAAATTATATCATATTCAGCGAGTCCGAGTAAATTGCAACGTTTTTCCCGAGTTATGGTCCTCTCTACTAATCTTCAATATCACTATCAGCCTTGCCCGGATCTCAGTGTATACTCACACGAATTTCGAAGCAGTATCGTTTATACACTATTTGAATAGTAATTGATCAGAGGCGTAAACCACGCAAGGGGATGACTTGGCCTCCTCAGGTCTCCGCCAACTCGATCAGGGAAGTTATTGATAAATATGCTATGTTAACCCCTCTTTCAAGAAAAATGTCCTTATACTTGTTTGCAACCGCTCATAAGTCGTATTTAAGAATAATACTTAACAAAATTTGTCAAGAACAGCCCGGATTGTGTGAGACACTGGTGTGAAAAAACGACTGATACCATGATCAAAAAAGCTGATTCTATTCTAACGAACTCATGAGCCAACTCACCCGGACTTCGTCAGGCCTATATCGAGCAGTGTGTCTGGGTGAGATAGCGTGAGTAACATTTGGTCTGAGTGAGTCCGGTTGAAAAAACATTTCGTGAGTGTGAGTCTCAATGAGTGCAAAGTGCAAAACATATTTCGTAAGTGATTATGAGTGAGCTGGGCAGTTTTTTCCGTCCTAGGGCTGGACGTGAGCACATAACACTCATTATTGCGGTCGATATGCTATGTTTTTATGTCGGTGTCGCGACAGCTGCTGTGTATCTGCCTCGAAACGTTTTCGGGCTTGCGAGCGGTATGTTGCTCAACGAAGCGCCCACAAATCTTGATGATGCAACCATTTTAGAACGGAGCGTAGCGGATATGAATTTCAATGCGCACCCGCGAAAAACGTGCTTCGAGTGACGTTCCATTTTTCTTCAACGCGATGCGAAGACGAAATAGGTCATGCGGCATTTGATTGATCGGACGCAAATGCTCGCGCTGCTGACAGTTTATGAATGGTAAGCAGTCGGGACATTGCCATGACCACTTTTCCGATTTGTTGTTTTTGTTGTTGTTGTCCTTGAATAAACTTTCGGCGAGAAGGTTTGCTTTGATGGCGCTGCCCCTAAATGTTTGCTTTTCTACGATGTTAAAAATGACTGTCAAAAAAACAAGAAAGAGCAAGACAATGTCCTGCAAAAAATTTTATATATGTCAAGCTTATTTATTACATTAAATAGAGGTACAACATTAACGAATCACTGTAAGAGAGTCGATGTAACGCGACTTTGTATTATAAACGAAACTATGTGCGTTTGGTTTAACGATGGGAAGTGTAGGGACTCAATCAGCTGCAAAATTTCAACAGCTACGACTGAACAAGGCAGTTGTGGGTGAAGAGGTTTAGAGTTCCACGCTCCTGTCCCCGTTATATGTTATACGTGGCACCTCACTCGAGTTCAAGCCCGAATGCAAGCTGTCGTGCGTACTGGCAGCTTTGAGGAGAAAGGCGCAATTACTCACGGCCCCACCTTTCAAAAGGGCTCTTTACCGCCAGCTGTTGTGATGGTGCGATTAGGGCTGGAACAGTGCACCGTGCACTCTTCAACTCGTAGGGAACGGCTAAGCGCAGTATTGGCCATGAGGAAATGAAACCTTCCTACAAAGGCGAAATTTCGATGCAGTGAACTGATTGCCGTTTTGTCCTTGAATAAATTATGCGTGCCAGTTGCGGTGCACCGTCTTAATTAAATGCTGCCACTGATGTCCAAGACTTTCCTTAAAGAGGCCGTGAAACACTTTTTCAAGAAACCACAGAATGAATTCACTGGAAGAGCTTATTGTCTCATGAATTCAACGCCGCAAAAATATTAAAAATGTGTCCAGTGCGAGTATAGTTACACAGGTGTGTCGCATGCTGCAATTGCTTCCTCTGTTCTCTCGTCTCGACGAAATCACTAGTAGCTAAGCAGGCAGAGATGGCAGGGCCACAGAAAAACTTCACGCACGCCTCGCGACCTTGAGAACTTCTTTCTTTTTTTTTCGAATGCGCGGCTTTTTATGTGTGATCGCGCGCACGCGTGGACAAGTAGTGGCCTTCCACGGCGATCTCTGTAACGAGTGAGCGCGCCATGTTCAAATCAGCCAATGGCTGATAGGCGGGTCATTGATGGGTGATTTTGGGCATATAATGTGATTTGTCGAGAGAACAGAAAGCAATGTTCAACTAACTTCGATATTTTATTACGAATTCCAGGCCTCGTGCTTTTCTATAATATTTGGCTCTCGTGTTGTCGGGAGCCTTCATTACCATTCGACAGCGTTTTCTGACCGTGCTGAGTGTTGCAGGGCCCCTTTAACGTCACCTCCAAAGCTCAATGAACTCAAGTTTAGACGCATACCACACGTCGATTTCCCGCGATCTTTTTTTGCAACGTGATTTCGTTCTGTCTTTTCTATTTGATTGAACAAGTGCCCTTTTCTTTTTGAACTATTCATTTCAGCCCCAATGTGCTAGCAGACATATCTAGTGTACTTCCGTGACAGATCGCGTGACAGTTGTTTTATAAATGTCCATGTATGCGACGCTCAAAAATTTTACGAGTGGTGGAAAGTCATTCTTTATACATATAGTTATCCGGCCAAACGTGCTTTCAGCCATTCAATCGGTCATCCATAGTGTTCAATAACTTTTTAGCATGCACCGATATGGTGACCTTATCCCAGCCTTTGCGTTCTATTATCGACGCTCTTCTAGCTATCTCGGCGCATTTAACAGCGACGCTGTTCTTAACTGAAGGTTTTCGTATTGTAATCTACACGTTGAAAAATCAATGTTTTCTTTATCGTTCGCAATCGTCTGTAAGTACACTGAACAGAATTAATTGATTGATACAGTGTTTCTCTATCAGTAAATCGTAATTAGTTGTATCCGGAATACCGGTGGTAATTCCCCTTAATGGTCGAGTCTGAAAAAAAAATTGGCAGATCCCACGTACCTTGGGAATGAACAATATGCAAAGCATCCGGAAGGAAGGTGACAGCGTTGCAATTTATTGATTCAGCGATACGTTAATAAATTACGATAAATATATGTACAAACATTGCACGTATATGCATATGTTGAACAGTTGTAGATGTTTATATAACCAGTTTGCCCTTGCGCAAAGATGCCCCTAAAAGCATGAGAATTACTAATTCCAGAAGCGCTAAGCTCGTATGAAGTGCTGGTGCTTGATAGAATGGTAGCCCTGGACACTCCTATATAAATCGACTTCATCGCATGGCCCCTAACTATATTTGACATTAACCCAACCTCACGGGTGTATCGTAAAAGTATATATATAATGTTTATAAAAATGGATAGCCAGCACTGCAACTGAACTTGATGTTTCACGAAGATTACGGTCTATTTGAAAAGTACTTCCAAGGACTGTCGTGGATTTGTGGTAGAATGCTTGATTGTCACGCATAATGCTGGGGTTCAATTCTTCCTGTGACCCCCACATTTATACTTTCCATTCTTCAGGTCAATGTGGCCGCTGTCAGTTTTTTCAACACTCGCGCAATAAGGGTACCCATGAGCGTTCTCGTTGTTCCTTGCTAGATCAATATGTCAACCACCTGTGGCACATAAACCACATACCAGTGGCACACACACCCGCCCGCATGTACGTGCCACTCTCTGATGGGAAGTGTTTGACGACGTTCGAGACAGGTTTGTAATGCAAATAAATGCGAAGCATTTCTTAGTGAACTTCGGGGACTTTGAACCTATCTTGCTATCTGTCTATCCATCTAGCCGCTTACGTTTGGGTGCTCTCGTGATCACCCCCTTAACTTGTCGTGAACAAAAAATTAGCATGAGAGGCTATAATGGTTAGACGCATGTGACGCCCTGGTCAAGACATGAATAATGTCACAATCCCGCCACGTACGTCGTCAAACACTACCCGCCAGACAGTGGCACACACCCTCAGGCGGGTAGGTGCCGCTCGAATGCGGGTATGTGCAGCAGGTCATCGACACTTAGTATTTACCCGGGAACGACGAGAACACCCAAGGGCTATTTTAACATGAAAGCGTTAAGAAACACCCGACATCGGTAGCGTCGACCCAACGAATGCAAACAATAAATGTCAGACTACCAGCTGGAATCGAACCCAAGCATTCTGCGTGGCAAAGAAGCATTTTACCACAGAGCTACGCCAGGTCTCAGAACTACTTTTCAAATAGACGCTAATCTTCATGAAACGTCAACAGTGGTTGCAGTGCTGCCTACCCCATTTTATAAACATCATATGTGTCCCCCTTTGTTACAGCCGCCACGTCATCATCATCATCATCATCATCAGCCTGACTACGTCCACTGCAGGACAAAGGCCTCTCCCATGTTCCGCCAGTTAACCCGGTCCTGTGCTTGCTGCTGCCAATTTATACCCGCAAACTTTTTAATCTCATCTGCCCACCTAACCTTCTGTTTACCCCTGACCCGCTTCCCTACTCTGGGAATCCAGTCAGTCACCCTTAATGACCAGCGGTTATCCTGTCTACGCGCTACATGCCCTGCCCATGTCCATTTCTTCTTCTTGATTTCAGCTATGATATCCTTAACCCCCGTTTGTTCCCTAATCCACTCTGCTCTCTTCTTGTCTCTTAAGGTTACACCTACCATTTTTCTTTCCATTGCTCGCTGCGTCGTCCTCAATTTAAGCTGAACCCTCTTTGTAAGTCTCCAGGTTTCTGCTCCGTAGCTAAGTACCGGCAAGATACAGCTGTTATATACCTTCCTCTTGAGGGATAGTGGCAATCTACCTGTCATAATTTGAGAGTGCTTGCCGAATGTGATCCACCCCTATCTTATTCTTCTAGTTACTTCAATTTCGTGGTTCGGCTCTGCGGTTATTACCTGCTCTAAGTAGACATGGTCGTTTACAACTTCAAGTGCACTATTACCTATCTCGAAGCGCTGCTCCTTGCCGAGGTTGTTGAACATTACTTTAGTTTTCTGTAAATTATTTTAAGACCCACCTTTCTGCTCTCCTTGTCTAACTCCGTAATCATGAGTTGCAATTCGTCCCCCGAGTTACTCAGCAATGCAATCTCATCGGCATAGCGCAGGTTACTAAGGTATTCTCCATTGACTCTTATCCCTAACTGTTCCCATTCTAGGCTTCTGAAAACCTCCTGTGAGCACGCGGTAAATAGCATTGGGGAAATTGTGTCCCCCTGCCTTACACCCTTCTTGATTGGTATTCTGTTGCTTTCTTTATGAAGCACTATAATAGCAGTTGTTCCCCTGTAGATTTCTTCCAGAATGTTTATATATACTTCATCTACGCCCTGATTCCGCAGTGTTTGCATGACGGCTGATATTTCTACTGAATCAAACGCCTTCTCGTAATCTATGAAGGCTATGTATAGTGGTTGGTTATACTCTGAGCATTTCTCTATTACCTGATTGATAGTATGAATGTGGTCAATTGTTGAGTAGCCTGTTCGAAATCCTGCTTGTTCCTTTGGTTGATTGAATACTAATATTTTCTTTACTCTGTTAGCAATTACCTTTGTAAATAGCTTGTATACTACAGAGAGCAAGCTGATCGGCCTGTAATTCTTCAAGTCCTTGTCATCTCCTTTCTTATGTATTAAGATGATGTTAGCGTTCTTCCAAGACTCTGGTACTCTTCCCGTCAGGAGACACCTCGTAAACAGGGTGGCTAGTTTTTCTAACACAATCTGTCCTCCATCTTTCAGCAGATCTGATGTTACCTGATCCTCACCAGCAGCTTTGCCCCTTTGCATGCTCTCCAAAGCTTTTCTTACTTCTTCTATTATTACTGGTAGGGTGTAATCTGGGTTACTGCTAGTTCTTATAGTATTAAGGTCGTGGTTCTCTCGGCTACTGTACAGATCTCCGTAAAACTCCTCCGCTATTTTAACTATCCTATCCATATTGGTAGTTATTTTGCCTTCTTTGTCCCTTAGTGCATACATCCGACTTTTGCCTATCCCAAGTTTCCTCTTCAATGCTTTGACGCTTCCTCCGCTTTTCAGAGCGTGTTCAATTCTCTCCATGTTATACCTTCTTACATCGTATACTTTACGTCTATTAATCAACTTCGAAAGCTCTGCCAGTTCTATTTTGTCTGTTTTACTTGAGACTTTCATGATTTGACGCTTCTTAATGATATTCTTCGTTTCCTGGGAAAGCTTGCCACTGTCCTGTCTAACTACCCTGCCTCCAACTTCCACTGCACACTCCGTAATGATACTCGTCAGATTATCATTTATTGTATCTACGCTAAGGTTGGTTTCCTCACTAAGAGCCGAGTACCTGTTCTGCAGCGACACTCTGAATTCCTGTACTTTCCCTCTCAGTGCTAGCTGATTGATTGGCTTCTTGCGTATCAGTTTCTGTCGTTCCTTCTTCAAGTCTAGGCGAATTCGAGACCGTACCATTCTATGGTCAATGCATCGTACCTTGCCAATCACTTCCACATCCTGCACGATTCCTGGGTGTGCAGTCATTATAAAGTCTATTTCGTTCTTATTTTCGCCATTAGGGCTCCTCCATGTCCACTTGCGGTTTTCCCGTTTTCGGTAGAAGGTATTCAAAATCCGTAAATTATTGCGTTCTGCGAATTCTACTGGTAGCTCTCCTCTGGCGTTTCTAGTACCGATGCCATAATCCCCTACTGCCTGGTCTCCAGCCTGCTTCTTCCCTACCTTTGCATTAGAGTCGCCCATCACTACAGTATACTGTTTTTTTACCTTACTCATTGCCGATTCCATGTCTTCATCGGCCACATCGAGTTAATGTAAATTGTGGTTAGCTATCATGCGCTGATGTGGATTTATGTAGCAATGTCCAAGGCTAGCATCTTCGCGAGCATCAGCGCTTCATATCAGCTTCCGCTGTTGCTGATCCGCATGTTCCAGTTGGCATCGTTGCGCAAGTGCAAACATATCGCTGTATAAACATCTCCAACTCTTCAACATATGTCTATGCGTGCAACCTTTGTACATATGTTTAGCGTCCTTTCATGACGTGTCACTTAATGAAAAAATGCAACATGGTCACCTTCCCTCCGAATGCTTCACATAACGTTGATTTCTAGGTACGTAGGATCTGCCTACTTTTTTCATGTCTTCACCAGTGCCTCATATTTTTCAGACTATCTTACCCTTCCATACTAATTTTAGTTCACGCCAAGCTAACAGGGTGATCACGAGGGCACCCAGACGTAAGGAGGTAGATAGATAGATAGATAGATAGATAGATAGATAGATAGATAGATAGATAGATAGATAGATAGATAGATAGATAGATAGATAGATAGATAGATAGATAGATAGATAGATAGATAGATAGATAGATAGATAGATAGATAGATAGATAGATAGATAGATAGATAGATAGATAGATAGATAGATAGATAGATAGACAGACAGACAGACAGACAGACAGACAGACAGACAGACAGACAGACAGACAGACAGATAGATAGACAGATAGATAGATAGATAGATAGATAGATAGATAGATAGATAGATAGATAGATAGATAGATAGATAGATAGATAGATAGATAGATAGATAGATAGATAGATAGATAGATAGATAGATAGATAGATAGATAGATAGATAGATAGATAGATAGATAGATAGATAGATAGATAGATAGATAGATAGATAGATAGATGCCAAAAGTACTTGCAGTGCGCAAAGAAATGCTTTAAGTTCAAAAATACTTTACATTTAATAGTGGGGAACAGAATGGTATTGAATCTTATTCAAGCCAAGTAAATATTGTTCCGCACATTCCAAATGGTGTAAGAATAACTGTTTATTGGTGCTAACTTGTACCCGAAAAGTAAAGGAATATGTAGCGGCGCTTCTAACAGGCGATCAGCAAAAGGAATCAATCTATGAGAAGCCCTCGAGCGGTGCACCACTTCTTTTTCATCAAAATCCTGTGCTGAGGATGCTCGTGCCGTCACGGCCTTTTCTTGTCTTATTATCGGGCCGCTGGTCTCTTGGTAGGGCGCACGAACTAGCGCGTGTAGTTTGAATACTGCGTCTGCCTCACTTCATTATTCCTCCTCCAAGAACGCATAGTCCTGATGCGTAAAAGCAGTGTTGCAGAGATGGTCTGAATGCGTGGTTTCCATTGAAGAAATAGGTATTCCTTATGATCGAGTAAGTATAGCTCGATGTTGATTGCCTGTCATGGTATGGCTTCATTCTGACTACATGCAGTTCCTCGATCCGTGATAACCACCTTTGGGGCACCATGCCGTATTACAATGTTAGTGACCAAAACCTCCGCGACTTCTATAGCCGTGCCCCTGGTTAGAACGGCTATCTCGGCATACCGAATCAAGTAGTCTGTCGCCACTACTATTCATCGGTTGCCCATTGATGAAGTAGGAAATGGACCAAGTAGATCCATTCCTACTTGTTCCAATGGAGATTCAGGGGGTTCGATTGGTTGGAGAAATCCTGCAGGTTTCAATGGAGGCGTTTTGCGTCTCTGGCAATCTCTACATGTCCTCACCTAATGTTCTACAGCATCCAGTAACTTTGGCCAGTAGTACTTGGTGCGTATGCGAGCCAATGTTCTACTCACTACGAGGTGTCATGCTGGTGGGTCATCGTGGCAGGCTTCCAGGATTTCGGGTCGCAAGGCCGAAGGAATGACGAGTAGAAATTTTTTCCTGCTGTGCTCAAGTTTTTCTTGTATAAAACGTTTCCCATCAGGTACGAGGACAATCCCCGGACGAAATGTTGAGGAACACGCACGGGTTGCCCTTCGAGATGCTTGATCAGTTGGAGCAACTCCGCATCAGATCGTTGATATTCAGTCATGTCAGCGGTGCTGATAGCTCCAATAAAGGGAAAGCCGTCTCCATCTTCCACAGGTGTAGAATCCACTGGTGCGCGTGACAGGTAATCAGCATCGCTGTGCTTGCGACCCGACTTGTATACGACTGTTATGTCGTATTCTTGCAACCTGAGGCTTCATCTCCTTTAGGCCTGCGAGCCAGCACAGCAAGTGATGGTCGCTCACTGCTCGAAATGGTCTACCATATAAGTACGGTCGGAATTTCTGTCTGGCCCATATTACCACCAGACATTCTTTTTCTGTCGCCGAATAATTTATTTCAGCTCTCGAAAGAGTGCGACTAGCGTATGCGACCACTTTTTTCTCTCCGTTTTGCAGCTGCACAAGGATGGCGCCTAGTTCCAAATTGCTTGCGTCCGTGTGAATCTCTGTTTCGGCTTCTTCGTGGAAATGTGCAATGACGGGGTGGTTTAGGACTGGCTTTCGTAACTCATTGAACGCATCTTCGTGCTCGCTTGTCCAGGCGAAAGGCGTGTCTTCTTTCGTCAGTCGGGTTAGTGGTTCCGCAATCTTCGAAAAATCTTTGATAAATCTTCTGTAATAGGCACAAAGTCCTAAGAATTGTCTCATAGCCCTTTTATCCGTGAATCTAGGAAACTTTTCTACAGCTGCTGTCTTTTCGGGGTCAGGTGTAATGCCTTCAGAGCTAACCACATGACCGAGGAAAAGCAGTTCATGAAAACCAAAATGCACTTTTGGGGTTTTATCGTCAGCCCTGCGGAACTGATCGCTTCAAGCACAGTCCGTAGTCGTTCCATATGCTGAACGAAGGTGGCCAAAAAGATCCCGATGTCATCGAGATAAACGAGGCAGGACTGCCATTTTAACCCGGACAGTACAGTCTCCATCATCCGCTGAAATGTGACGGGCGCGGAACACAGCCCAAATGGGAGTATCTTGAACTCGTGTAACACATCTGGGGTGACGAAAGCAGTTTTCTCGCGATCTCGTTCGTCCACCTCTATCGGCCAGTATCCGCTCTTGAGGTCTATAGAGCAAAACAATTTCGCATCTCGTAGTCTGTCAAGGGTGTCATCGATCCTTGGAAGGGGATAGACATCACGCTTTGTGACGACGTTCAATTTTCGGTAGTCAACGAAGAAGCGCAAGGTCTGGTCCCTTTTCTTTACCAGCACTACAGGTGAATCACATGGGCGGGGCCGATGGTTGGATTAAGTCGTCCCTAAGCATTTATTCAACTAGGCCTCTGATGAATTCTCTCTCTTTTGGTGACACTCGGTACGGGTGCTGGCAAATAGGTCAAACGGATTGATCGGTTATGAAGCGCTGTTTGGGGATGGAAGTTCTTTGCACTTTTGATGACGTGGAAAAACACGAAACGTACTCCCGTATAAGGCTCTCGATTTTTGTTTCCGGTTCAGTGATAGGGCTGCTTCGATGTGGATAGATGCGAGTATAAAATCTATACCATCAGGGCGTAGTGGTGCAGTCTCAGAAGAATTCCAATCCATAATCGAAACGTAATCGTGCAAGTGGCCAACAATAGTTCCCTTCGCAAGATGTTGCACCTCATTTCGGAAATTTGTCAGGAAGACACTCGTACACCCATCACGAAGTCATACAATACCGCTTGCTGCACAAATCCCTTTCTCAAGTAATAGCCCAGTTTTGCTTTCTGTCATTCCTTCATAGTCGCTGTACACATTGCTTTTTACGGTGACAACGATGATGGATCTTAAAGGTACTGTTACATCATCACCTGCAATCTGGAGCGCATCGAATCGTTTTTCACTCTCGATTGTCGCGATGGCGTGTTTCGTCGAGAACGAGACGCACGTTTCCTGCAAGTTTATCACTGCGCCATTGGCCTGCAAAAAGTCCATTCCGATAATTGCATCTCTTTAACACTCCGACAGGACAATGATGCTGGTGACGTAGGTGAAGCCGCGAATTCCGACTCTAGAGGTACACATGCCTGCCGAATCGATAAGGTGTCCCCCAGCGGTTCGCACTTGTGGTCCTATCCAAGGGGTCAGCACTTTTTTCAGCGTTCTGGCAAGTCCCCTGCTCAGGACGGAATAGTCTGCGCCTGTGTCTACCAAATCATTTGTTTCGTAGCCGTCTATAACTACCGACTAATCAGAAGCGACGTTACCGTTTCCACACGTAGTCTCGTGTCCATCATCAGATTTTGAAATCGGAACTGCAGGTTGTTTTCTTGCGTCGGCAGCGGCCTCACCTTCCTAGATCGCCGATTCTAGTTTTCCTGAAGCGGGCTTTGGGGAGGTCGCCTCGGAGAGTTTGAAGATGGGCGCTGACTCGGTTACCGATATCTCAGTGGCGCTGTTGGACAAGACTTATGCTACTGCGATGAGTGAGCTCCTTGACGCGTTGACAAGTACTCCTCGATTTCAAAAGGTCGCTCCCCATTTCGTGGACAGGCAGCGTTTACAGGAAAACCCCGAAGTCCAGCTCGGCGATATTCACACATCCTGTAAAAATGCCCAGCTTCGCCGCAGTGATAACAAAGCGGAGTTCGATCAGGAGTGCGCTATATATCAGCTTTTCTGATCCTCGTCTCGGCTGGGGACGACGTGAATCGAGGTTTCGGCAGATGCGTGCTTGCTGTGGCAAAATAGCAAAATAAGGTCCAGGGGCGGCGAAAGGAGGTCCAGGGGCGACGAAAGAAGGCACAGGGGCGCCTCTCAGCACCTTGGCATACGAGTATGTGGGCTGCATGGGAACTGACGCTTGAACAGACTGTGCTTGTGGCAGCTGCTCACGGACTGCTTGTCTCACTTCCTCCCGAACAACTTCCCCTTATGACGAGACCGTTGAGGGGTTGCAGTTAAGCTTCTGGGGCTCTTCTTGAACCACCGAGTGAATGAGCTCTCGTAATTCGTCGATGCCATTCTCGAAGACTGCTGACACCGCATCTACAGATGCGACGTTAACGTCTCGATTGTAGTGCCTCGCTCGCTGTTGCAGAGTCTTTTCAACCGCTGTCGCCTCGGTGCAAAATTCAACGACTTTCCGCGAGGGGCATCGGAGCGAACCAGCCAAAATCTCTCGCTTCACCCCACGCATCAGGTGCCAAAGTTTCTTGTCCTCGCTCATATTTTGATCAGACCGGCGAAATAACCGGCACATGTCTTCCACATACATTGCGACGATTTCATTGTTGCGCTGGTTTTTTGCTTGCAAGGCAGCTTCAGCTCTTTCTTTGTGGCCTGTACTCGGGTACGTGGCCAGTAGCTCCCGTCGGAAGTCATCCAACGACCGAATGGAACCTTCATCGTTTTCGAACCACATTCGTGCGCTGTCTTGCAACGCGAAATAAACACCGCGGAGCTTCCGTTCTTTGGTCCATCCGTTGCAGTTGTCGACGCGCTCAAAACCTTCCAGCCAATTCATTTATTTTTTATACCCTCAGGGTTTTCACATTACAGAGGGGGGGCATCATGAGGATTGCCATGAAAAGGGTCAGGCGTCCGTGGCTCATCGACAACGACGTGCGTGGCAGCGACTGAAGACGAAACGACGTATGCTGCGGCAGTTGGAGACGTCATTTCGGTACTCTCACCGGAAACAAGTGGAGACACTCTAGGCTCTGGTGGCAGGGGAAATTCCGGCGGCCCACCACGTAGACAACGGCTGGAGCACTGATGAACTGGTGTGAGCTCAGTTGGTTCGACTGCTCGTGGTTCCGGGCTGCTTCCTCGAAGTCCAACTGGGTTTGGGATTATTACCCGGCTCCTCCACCAGAATTGTTACGCACAATATAAACGGTGTCAGAATAACTGTTTATTAAGGCTAACTTGAGTCACGGTGGCACCACAGAAGCCATGTCACCTGTAACTCGTCTTCTGTCCCTTGAACAGGTGCTGTTGATCTGCGCATCCCACCATAACGTATCCAACACGTGTATCACCAGACCGGATCCTGATAGGACCATCCTCGACTGGGAAGTGCCCGTCAGCGACGGCATCGCCGCCAGATACTACGGAAGGATAACGGGAACGTCGTCCAATCCTATAAAGGCAGTGGACTCACCAGCCTGCATCAGTGGGTACAGTGGCACCGCAGAAGCCCTGTCACCTGTAACTCGTCTTCTGTTCCTTGAACAGGTGCTGCTATCTGCGCATCCCGCCTTAACGTATCCAACACGTGTATCGCCGGACCGTATCCTGATAGGACCATCCTCGACTGGGAAGTGCCTGTCTGCGACGGCATCGCCGCCAGATACTTCGGAAGGATAACGGTAACGTCGTCCAGTCCTCTAAAGGCAGCGCACTCAGCAGCCTGCATCAGTGGGCACGGTGGCACCGCAGAAGCCATGTCACCTGTAGCTCGTCTTCTGTTCCTTGAACAGGTTGGTTTTTATTCGCACTATGGTTACAACAACGATAATAGCTTCATTGTAGTGCTGCTGTGCCCGAAAGCGCTTAAATTGTCATTCGCTTCTTTGTGTATGTTGCTATCTGGTGACATCGAAACGAATCCAGGTCCTAACACGCCAGTGCTCTTGAAATAACTGCTTGAAGGGCAACAGGCCATCAAAACTGATTTAGCCGCGTTGGACGAAAGAATAAAACAAGTTGAGAAAGTGGTACAGGTTGTCAAGGATCAAGGCAAATTGATAGCCGAGTTGAATAACACAAACAAGACCCTGAACGCGACTGTAAAAATGCTGCACAATAGGCTTGTTTCACTTGAAGACAAAAGCCAACCAAATAACCTTATAGTTTTCGGAATTCCGGAGGGCGAAAAAGAAACAACGGAGGAACTTACAACAAAAGGTGCTTAGCGATTTATTTGATAAACAGCTGAACGTAACCCTGCACACAGTTGAATGAATACACAGGATCGGGAGGCGGCAGACCAAGCCGCGTCCTGTTATTCTGAAGCCTTACGATTCCAGAGAAAAATCAAAAGTATATAAAAACTGTAAGAAACTGAAGGAAACTGGTATATCTATTGCTGATGACTACAGAAAGGAAACAGTTGCCAAACGCAAGCTTCTCTGGAATGCTGCGCAGGATGAACGAAAACGAGGACAGCGTGTACGTCTTGATTATGATAAACTCTTTATTGATGCTGATATGTTATCTTGGGACGACGAAAAGAATCGTCGAGTCAAAATCAGGCGTAATAACAACGCGCTGTCAGCGGCACGCCAGGATTGAACGCAATGAACAGAGCAACAGGAATTCCGGATAGTCAACTTTAATGCTAGAAGTATTGTCAAGAAGACGGCAGACTTAGGATACATTTTAGTCAATTATGATTCTCATGTAGTTACAATCACGGAGACGTGGTTACATTCAGAGATTCGAGATAATGAGATCATACCTCCTGAATACAAGATAATTCGTCGGGATCGACAGTCTCGAGGAGGCGGCGTTACAATAATAATGAAGGAAGATATTGAATTCAAAACACTAGGCGGTATTGCAGGGCACGAAAGTGTTTGGTGTGAAATGCATATTGGAACGTCACTAGTCCTTCTCGGTACCGTTTACCGACCGCCAAACTCACCTGTCTCATTCTTAGAGGCAATACACAGTTACATAGAATCAAACAAAAAACGCAACTGCCGGTTGCTCCTAACCGGCGACTTCAATTTACCTACAATTAACTGGGACACGTTCACAGCAGAGTGTCGGGAACAGGCGCACTGCGATTTACTCCTAGGCATTGCGTTCACCTATGACCTTTCACAAGTTGTTCGCCAAAGTACGCGGAAATTGGGGGAAAGTTCGTCTATTTTAGATCTGGTATTCTTTGACGGGCGCTTCGAGCAGTTAAAAGTGTCAGTTGATAAGGGTATCTCAGACCATGAAGCTGTCTTTGTCGAAATAACACATAATCAAAGAGTGTCAAAACATAAAGAAGCGATTACGAATGTTCCCAACGTTTCTGAGGCTGATGACACAAGTATCATTGACTACTTGTCATTTGCACTGGACATTTTAGATGCGGAAGCATCTTATACTCGCGCCTTGTAGTGCGCCGTCCGCGCCGTCCGCACCGCTTCTCGAACATTCGACAGCTGACGCGCGCGCATGCGCCGTCGCGCCGTCGCCCACCATCTGTGCCGCGCGCGCTTCTCCTTCGAGAACATTCGACAGCTGACAGCGCATGCGCCGTCGCGCCGTCGCCATCTGTGCCGCGCGCGCGCTTCTCCTTCGAGAACATTCGACAGCTGACAGCGCATGCGCCGTCGCGCTGTATATATACTCAAGGTCGGCGCTCGCTCGCTCAGTTGCCGCTCGTCCGTTGGTTTGTACGGCGCGTCGACGTCCGAAGTCGCCGTGAAATGAATGCCAACGAATCCACAAACACAATGATCGACGTCCCTTCGACCAGCGCCACCCGTTCGCATACGTGTGTACGTGTTCACTCATTTAACACCCCCTCCTACAACCACGTTAACCAATTTAGCCATCGACCCAAGTAAGTCGCAATTTAACACCCCATTTCACAACCACGTTAACCAATTTAGCCATCGACCCAAGTAAGTCGCACTTTAACACCCCGTTAACCAATTATATGCTCCGCATCCTCCTCAGTGTTCCCCCGAGGGAAGCTGCGGGCAATTTTTTTTTATTCTCAAGGTGACGTCAATGCCATGTGGGAATCTTTCAAGGGTATTATCTTTCATTGTATCAAAAATTTGGTACAGTTTCGGAAAAGAAGGAAAGCTAAGTGGAACCCTTAAATAAGCAGAGAAATAATCCAACTGAAGCGTAGAATAAGCCGCCAGAGACGCGAAGTAACAAAAGACCACGCAAAAATACCTGAATTGTCTGCACAAATGCGTTCCATGATTACAGAAGCCAAAAATATATATTCCAAAGAAACACTGACACAGTTCATGACAATGTCTCCAGATAAATTTTGGCGTCACATGTCGAAAAAAGATAGCGAGTCACTTCGCATTGTAGTGGATAACGGAGTGGTTACTGATCCTGCAGTAATCGCTTTTTCTTACAACGAATTCTTTGAGTCGGTGTTTTCTACTCCGTCAAGATCCGGTGTCGAATCCGCTCCCTCTCCAATGCTTCGCTCCGAAAAAATGCCAGATGTTGAAGTCTCTTATGAGGGAATTGTGGTCCAACTACTGAATATTGACGTAAAAATCAGTAGGCCCTGATGAAATACCGCATGCGTTTCTGCACAGGTATGCGGAATGGGTTGCCCATTACTTAAAGATTATATTTGACACATCACTCGCAGATTGCCGAATCTCTGATGATTGGCTTACGGCAAAGGATATACCTGTGCACAAATCTGGTGATGAACAATTCATTAAAAACTATCATCCAATATCGCTGACCTGCGTTTGCTGCAAGCTCCTAGAACACATTGTAGCCAAGTCAATTTACACGTATATTGAAAATAACAACAAATTTTCTCCCAACCAACATGGATTCCGAGAGCGCCTTTCCACAGCAACAGAGCTTGTTGAAACAATTAATGACTTTGCCATGACGTTAAACAATAAGAAACAGATAGATGTCATCTGTCTTGATCTGTCAAAAGCATTCAACAGAGTGCTACATGCAGAACTGCTTCTGAAACTGGCAGTTATGGGAATGAACGAACAAATAGTAAAATGGATAACCATGTACCTTCGGGGTAGAACGCAGAACGTAGAAGTAGAACACATTAAATCAAAACCGTTTAATGTGACGTCAGGTGTTCCCCAGGGGTCTGTGTTAGGCCCAGTGCTATTCCTAGTCTATATTATTGATATCGCCTCTGAAATTGACGAAAGGACCACTGTCCGGCTTTTCGCTGATGATTGTCTGTTGTACAAAGAAATTGCTAGCCTGGTTGATCAGGAGTTACTCAGTGACGCTCTTAGGACAGTAGAAGAATGGTGCGACAAATGGAAAATTAAAATAAATGAGAATAAAACTGTTTTATTGCGCGTAACAAATAAAGTAAAAACATCTTCTACTTTATTTACACAGTGAATTCCTTAGTGTTTTCTACGGTTGACGTGCTGAAATACTTAGGCGTAAATATATCCACGAATTTAGGTGGGTCTTATCATGTTGACAAAATATGCGAAACTGCGGAAAAGAAGCTCTGGTTCTTGCGACGGAAACTGCAATTAGCCTCAGAGTCAGTAAACTTAACAGCTTATTTGACCTACGTTCGGCCCACGCTAGACTATGCCAGTATAATCTGGGACCCTCATGAGTCAGGGTTAATTCAGAGACTGGAAAGAGTTCAACGAAGAGCAGCAATGTTTATTCTAGCGCTATACTCTCGTACAGATTCCGTCACTGAAATGCTCGGTTTGCTAAACTTACCTACGCTTGCTGAACGCAGGCGCATAGCAAGACTAAAGTTTTTTTTTACCTTCTCTCTAAAAACAAGTTCAACATCAATAGCAGTCAGTACTTCATAGCACGACAAGGTCAAGCATTGCGAAGAATCAAAGATGGTACTTTCGAAATACCTCAGATGCACATTAACAGTTACGCGTTTTCTTTCTTCCCAAGAACCATTAAAGAATGGAATCAATTGCCACTACAAACGCGAGAAAGTAATAGGGTAGAACAGTTTGAAAATAACGTAGTAGGTCATTAAAGACGCACGCCTTTACGCATGCTGTCTATTTAGCGGTTGTCCGAGTTCAGTTGTTGCATTGTGTTGTTAGCTTTGTATTGTTTGATCGGTGTATTTAGAGATTATTTCGCATAAACTGCTGTGTGGTTTTGTACGGTAATGTTCTGTTATATTCTCTAACATTGCTTGTTAACTGTGCATTTATGATGTCGTATAATTTGATCATGTATACAGGAACTATTTCGCTTATGTACGCTTATGTTTTCTTGTGTGTGGTATCTTATGTACGGTTTCTTATGTAGTATGGTTTCTTTCTTCTTTATGTTCGCGTGTTTTCTTTTCTTATGTAATATGGATTCTTATTTTTACTCTTCTCAAGTCACACGATGTTGACCATGCAAATGTCCCGCTTTAACCCATCCTGTAACGGCCGACAGGCCAACAGCATGAGTAAATAAAAACAAAATCTTGTGCCCGAAAAGTAAACGAAAATGTAGGGGTGCTTCTAACAGGCGATCAGCAAAAGGAATCAATCTCTGAGAAGCCCTCGAGCAGTGCACCCCTTCTTTTTCATCAAAAGCTCGTGCGGAGGAGGCTCGTGGCGTCACGGCCTTTTCTTGTCTCATCATCAGGCCGCTGGTCTCTTGGGGGGGGGCACGAACTAGCGCGCGTGGTTTGAATACTGCGTCTGCCTTGCTTCAATATTAGCAAATATCTTACAAATGGTCAGAAAGTGGGTGAAAATAGCACCCTTTCTCATTTTGGTGGCTTTCGCAATTTTTAAGCAGATTTTTTTTTTCGTCGCAGTGTACTATCGGCATGAGAGAAAACGCGAACAGCGTACGTGACCGAAGCATTAGCGATAGAGTCATAACGAATAACCACCGCATCAACCCTGTTAGGCAAAATTGAGCGATTGAAACCATGGATGGGCTGCACGAACGACAAATCGTGAGACTGCAAACTGCCTCTTGCTTACCACTGCTCGCGTTTCATTCGGCGCCTATAGTATGTGTAGCACGTTTTAACAAGCAGTTTTAGAGACAACTGGTACAATACACTGTAGGTGTTGGCAAGAATCCACTTGTCGGGGAACATGTAAGTTTTGTTTTGTTAGCGAACATTCTGTATACACACGTCAACATGACTACAATTGTGAGCAAAGTATTAAAGATATAGGGTGGCAAAACTTGTGACTTGGGAAATTTCTGCTTTATCTGTTTCTTATAGCTCCACGATTCATATTACACGCATCAATTTTCTCTCACTAAATAATTTAAAAATGCCTTTATTATGTGGGAAATATTCCCTTTCGGTTTCTAGGTGATGAGTTCGGCAGTGACGTTGCAGCATGGATGACTTCATTATGAGGAAACACAAGGCTGTAACGCACGTCGTCCTCTGTTCTCGCAAAGCCGTGCCGCGCAAGCGCCACACCATACACAAAAAAAAACGCACCGCCAGCTACCGTGGCAAGCTGAAACAGCCGCGGGTGGGGCAGCAACCGTTGCTTTGCCTCTACGTACGTTGCGCAGGTGGCGTAAGTCCACAGGTCAATTGTGTCACTACAAATCTGGTGTTACGTAACTACAACATTCGTTTCCCCTCCTACAGCAGTGTTCAAAGCCCTGCCGATTGGTCTTGACGGAAAGAATGAGGTTTTAGGTACTTTGGAAGTGAATGAATATTTCAGAGGGTAGCTGTGCCCGACTCTTCGTGTGGAGGGTCCTTGCATACAGAGGAAACCTTCAACAGGCTTAATATAGCCTCAATTTTTCATGGCACCCTCCCTCTAATTTTTGTCCAGCTAGGTTTCTGTGAATTTAACGTAGTGTTTTGCAAACAAACCCAAAAATTTGCCCTTATTCTTTTGCAAAGCGACGCAGGCTTTCGATAGCTCACTTGTCGAGATGTTCGTGGTTACAAGTGGGGAATTTCAACACCACCTAGCCTACTTGCTCTCTGGCATGACCCTGACCGTGATGGTATAAGGTACATGAGAGGGCAACGTTGAGCAGCAGCAATGCAGTCAAAAAAAGTGTTTTTTCTTCTAATCCAGCTGTTTATGGTGCTGGCATCACAAGCTTACAGGCAGAAATTGAAGGCCGCCATAAATCTTCATTAGCTGTTGCCACTAGGAACGGCACAGTGATGGTGCCGCGCGTTCTAAGGCAAATGACCAATGCATCTGTAGTCTTGTTCTGCTTCGGAGGAAATCATGCTTGTCACTATATTCTGTTTTGCGTAGTATGCACAGCCTACCTGCAGTCACTTCGTAAGTCCTTGAATTCTCTTCAACATCGTCATTACACAGCCGCACGTTTGTAAGCGTATGCCTTCACCCGCACTATTTCAGTGTACAAGGTCTAGAAGTGGCTATGCAGTCGCCTAGAAACCTGATTTTCTGTCTAATCCAAGTTGGTCAATTTCCTTCCTTTCGCTTTGAAAAAAATCAGACCAGTATCTGCAGCTCGTATGGTGCCGCCGCGTTGTTTATGCATTTATGACTGTGTTTCATTGCAAACTCATGAGCGGCGACAATAAATCCAATACGGGACTCATTATTGGCACTTGTCTTCTGAGTCAGCTGGCTAAAGCGGGTAGAGCAATTACGACGCTCGTCGACACATGTCACAATGAATTAAAAGAAGCACCTGATGTGGTGAACTCCACTTCGGTATTGTTGCAGCAAACAGTCTCAGATATTAGCTTCAGACTGATTGCTGTAGAGGCTCGCATAAGGTTTTTGGACAAAATGCCTCCAAGTGACCTACAGCAGACTTCGAATGTCGCAGTTCCTGGCAAAATGCTGAACTGCCTTCAATATAGCTCACGGTGAGATAACCTTATATTTTACGATATAGCTGACTAGGCAGCTGGAAACTGGTCGCCAGTCCTAGATAAGGTTCACTCGACTGTCTCATTTCCAGCACAAGTGGTGGATGTGATGAAAAGCACTTATTCGAATTATTTACAAGCAAAAGATAGGAACGTTCTTAGGGTCCGACTTTGTAGAACCTCCAGCAGGAGTCCCAAGTCCGGGACCTCTGTGGCGTCCGCGACGGCACGCGCCCAGTTCATGAGGGCTCTTTGACTCATCCGACGCCAAGCAGTCGAGCACGGCAGCCACCCAGCTCTATCGGGTTGGAGGTCAGGGGAAGTGATTGAGGTGACCGCTAGGTTAGATGGGTGGCCCACATCATGTGGAAAATATCCGCAATCGGTTGATCACAGTGTCGGCATTTGTCCAGCTACCGCGCGACGGCTTTTCACACCCACATGGGCTTGGTACGTACGTGTACACAAAGTACCTCACCATAATTGTAAAACTTTCTACCGGTAAAAGTAACGAAAGTATAATGGCAATTAAAGCCAAATAAAAGGTGCCAGCGTCAGTTTAAACCTAGGTTGTTCGAGCAAACTAACACACTCGCAAAGAGTGGAAACAGCTTTTTTTTCATTTGGCAGCAGCGGTTGCAGTTAGCGGAACGCTGACTTATACTCACTTCTTTGTACCCGCAGTGTGAATGGCCCCTTTGTGAACTTAAAGCTCGTGCTGCCTGTTCAACGCATCTGCTCTTGCGTCATATCGATCAAGCGTGGAACCCTTCTGCCGATCAGCGTCCTGTCCGCCAGCGTGGATTACACTTGGATTATCTTCGTGCGTGGACTGCCTGCGCACTGCCTTCAGCATCTCGGACCACTTCAGCATAAAAGCCAACGCATCCTTGGCCACGGCTTTCATTTGGCAGCAGCAGTTGCAGTTAGCGGAACGCTGACTTATACTCACTTCTTTGTACCCGCAGGTTAGTGTTTTTTGCTCATTGTCACTCTGCTTTTTTTATATTTTGCAACTGCTGCTGCCAGTGTACCTGCGTTGTTTTTCTGTGCTTTTGTTGTACAAGGGTCGCAATGCCTACTTGTGCCGAGTTGGCCAAAAGGCTAGAAAAAGTTGACGCTTTATCCGAAAGCAAGCTGGACGAGGTAGCTGAAAGGCTACTTGTAAAGTTTCAAGAGAAGATGCGTTCTTTCGAACCGGATGTAGTGACTCTTAAAGCTGAAATCGAGAGCCTCATATCTAGTATCACCATGCTGAATTCGGTGATAGAGGCAATCAAATCAGAAAATTCAGCCCTCGTTTCTGCCAACCAGGATCTGGAGCGTAAGAACGAAATTCTGAGCAAAAAAGTTGCCCAAATGGAACAGTATTCCAGGGCGAACAACGTAGAATTGAAGGGAGTTCCTTACTCTCAGGGTGAGGATTGTTCTGCGATCATTAGAACCTGTCACGGACGGCTATTTTTGGCGACACCGCGTCACGGCAATTAACTGGCGCCGTACTCCCCGACTGACCGGGAGAAACGGCGGCGCTGAAAGGGAGCCGAGAAGAGCAGAATGGGGTGCTTTTCTTAGAACGTCGCCGCCGATGGTGAATCCTTTTGTAACTGTGGCGGCGTCTGCAAGGTCGTAGAAGGCCACGGTATACCCCGAAAAAGGATTAGACTACGAGACGCCACGGCTGAGAGCTAAGTGGTTGACAGTTCCGACGGAAAAAAGCGTGGGAAACGCTCTGGGGGCCAAGCCGTATGACAACAACCCGACAGGTTGTCACTCTCGCTAGTTGCGGGCCCTCTCCCAATTAAAAAGGGGTGGGGTCAAAATATTTTTGGGGCGGAGTTTCCCATCAATTAAACGTGCATGATTGGACCCAGGTAGAGGTCTCTTGTCCCCAAGGAAGAGAGCGAGGAGACACGAGGGGGATTTAAGCGCAGGATTTTGCCCTGCTAGGCAGACTAGTCGCTGACCAAGATGGTGTAGAAACAGATCATCAAGCATCTCTTCTAGAAGTTTTTAGTGTGGCTCTGTATCGGCTGGCCACCTAAACTTAGCCGTTCGTCTAGTTGTGACGCGATATTAACGTCGGCAACGTAGACATCGGGACTTCGCCTCGAGTTAGCTCAACCTGCTCGAAGTCACCTGCAAGCACTAGCCTCCCGGAGCCACCAGCGTTGCAACACCGCCGACATCGCAGTCGTGCCAGAACTCTCTTCGACTTCTCGCATCCGATCGTCGGGGACACAACGCTGCCGGTCATCACACGTATGCCTTGACCTGTTTATATCTTCGAACTTTCTCCTCCGTCGTTCTATTATTGTTAGTTTGTGTAGTTTGTAATAGTTCTCTCTCGTAAGCTGATTATTGTTACTGTTATATATTTCTTTAATTGTATCAAGTGTCGTTGTATTTTGTTAGTGTATAGAAGTGTTGTATTAGATCCCGTGTGCTGCCATATCACTAGAGTAAAATTTGTTTTGTTTTCTCACGTCTCTGATCTCTTCGCTGTCTCTGCTTGCGTACGGAACGAACCAACCTGCTGTCATTCCCGTCGCCGACTTCGCGCTGGCGACGCTAGAGTGGCAGCTTGTAACAAAACTGGCGTCCGCGAGACAGGACGTTCCGTACAAGAGTAAGACAGTGAGGGGTGAACGAGAACCGTGCGGACAGCGGGGTGATAGAGCCGCACAGTTGAAGTGGTTGCAGCCTGCATAAGATTGCGCTGAATTTATAGTGGCGTTATAGTGACAGTTTGCAGTATGGAGTGTATGAATTTGGATAAGTGGATCGCGCACAGTAAACAGTTAGGCCTCGAGGGCGCCGAACTGAGACAATGGGTTGAGGAGCAGCAGGAACAGGCGTTAGCCAGAGAAGAGCGGGCACTGGCCCGGGAGGAAAAGGAAAAAGAAAGGGAGAGAGAACGCGCAGAAAAAGAAAGAGAGCGCAAGAAAAGGAAAGAGTACGCGTTGAAAGGAGAGAGAACGAGAAGCGGCAAGGGAAGCGGCTAGGGAAGCCGGAGAACGGGAAGTGCAGTTACTGCAATTAAAGATTCGCCTCAATGAGAGTAGCAGTGTGAGCAGATACAGCAGTGAGCACGGCGATACCGGGGAGGAGCAGAGTTTGAGAATACACGCAGGTAGACTGCTCGTCACCTTTGACGAAGGAAGGGACGACTTAGATGCGTTTATATGCCGATTTGAGAGCATCGCCAGAGGGCAAAAGTGGCCTGAAAGCCAATGGGTGACGGCGCTTTCGACATGTCTTACAGGAGAGGCGCTAAGTGTTTATGGCAGGCTACCGCCTGCAGATGCAGCGGACTACACCAAGGTTAAAACCGCCCTCCTGAAGCGCTTTCGCTTCACGGCGGATGGGTTCCGAGACAAGTTTAATAAGGAGAGGCCAGTAGGGGGTGAAACAGAAACACAGTACGCGGCTCGCTTAAGACACTACTTCGATAGATGGGTTGAGCTGTCCAAAACTGAGACAGAATTCGAGTCCCTCCGAGCATTGTTGATTAGAGAGAGGTTTTTGCATGGATGTGGTTCGAACCTGGCATTATATTTGAAAGAAAGGAGGGCGGAATCTCTGGAAGACATGCTTGAGCTGGCAGACCAGTTTTTGGAAGCTCAGGGTGGAGCAAGCATAGCGAAAACAAAGAAAGATGGTCCCATAACGGACGAAAAGGGGAAATACGAAAAAGGAGGCAACAGCCACTCACCTTTACCACGGTGCTATATTTGCAATCGTGGGAATCACCCACCGCACTTGTGTCGCAACAGACCTGCCGCTAATGTAGCCATCGTCTGCTTCAAGTGTGGGAAAAAAGGACATAGGGCAAACGACTGCCGGTCAGGAGCAAATAACTCCCTCCAGGCGCCCTGCCTCTACGCACCAAGGAAAACGCGTGAGGATCCCATATGCGACGGGTATGTCGAGCTTAGGAATGGCGAAAAAGTCCCCGTCGTCAACGCCATAAGGGTGACACCACCGAAAAATCTGGCCGAGAACCTACCAGTGGCCACGGGGACCCTCCGAGGCACAGACATATCAGTGTTGCGGGATACGGGGTGCAACACAGTAATCGTGCGGAGGAAGCTGGTGAAGGAAGACGAGCTGACAGGTACAAGCAGACTCGTCTACTTGGTTGACGGAACAGCGAGAATGCTGCCCGAAGCACGGATTGAGGTTGACACCCCCTACTTTACTGGCAATCTGACAGCACTATGTCTGCAAGATCCACTGTATGACCTCATTCTGGGCAATATCGAGGGCGTAAGACCTCCTAATGATCCCAGAAAGCAGACTGAAAAACCAGTCGCGACAAAGGAGTTAAGAGAAGAACCTGTGGCAGCAGCTATAACCCGTTCCCAAGCGCACGCACAGCCGGAAAATTTGCCAAGCTTCGTACGCCTGGGACCACGGCGGGATTGTCGGGAGATAACTATGGCTGCGAGCAGAGGGGAGATGCGACACTCAAACAGTGTTTTGAGAAGATCGGCAGGAAGCAAACATGCCGAAATGAGAAGGGAATCATAGAGTACAAACAAGAACAGGGACTGCTGTACCGACAGTACACAGAGGCCAACGGACGGCTTGTACGCCAGTTAGTCGTTCCGCGCTGCCACCGAGAAGCTGTGCTTAAAACGGCATTCGATGGTATAATGGCAGGACACTTGGGCACGCAGAAAACCAAGGACCGGATCTCGGAGGAGTTCTTTTGGCCAGGCATCACAGCTGACGTGAAAAGGTTCGTCGCCTCATGTGACATTTGTCAGCGCACCGTACCAAAGGGCCGTGTACCACATGTTCCACTGGGGAGGGCACCCATAATCGACACCCCGTTCAAGCGAGTGGCGATCGATATAGTGGGACCGATTCACCCGCCCTCAAAGCATGGGAACCGATACATTTTGACTTTGATGGATTATGCCACCCGGTATCCAGACGCAGTGGCGCTCCCGAGTATCGAAACTGAGCGAGTGGCCGAAGCCCTGGTCGAGATGTTCTCCCGGTTTGGCGTCCCCCGCGAGGTACTGAGCGACCGTGGCACGAACTTCACATCGGACCTGATGAAGGAAGTAGCGCGGCTCCTTTCCGTGCGCCAGCTCCACACCACCCCATATCACCCCATGGCAAATGGCTTGGTGGAAAAATTCAACGGCACCTTAAAATTAATGTTGAAGCGCATGTGCGCCGAAAAACCGAGAGATTGGGACCGCTACCTGGCACCTCTCCTCTTTGCCTATAGGGAGGTTCCGCAGGCCAGTATGGGGTTTTCACCCTTCGAGCTTCTCTACGGCCGCCATGTGAGGGGACCCTTGGCGATACTGAAGGAGCTGTGGACGAACGCCGACTTGACTGAAGAAGCTAAGACGACGTACCAGCATGTCTTTGACCTTCGGAACCGTTTGGAGGAAACGTGCCGCCTGGCACACGAGGAGTTGGAAAAGGCCGGAGCACGGTACACGAAGCTGTACAATCGAAAGGCGAAAGAGCGGAGTTTCAACTCCGGAGACAAGGTACTGATTTTACTTCCAACCGACACGAACAAGCTGCTGCTGCAATGGAAGGGCCCTTTTGAAGTCCGGGAAAAAAAAGGTGAAGCTGACTACGTCATAGACACGGCTGGCGGCAGAAAAATCTTCCACGCCAACTTACTAAAAAGATACGAGGAGAGGGACAGCCCCTCCACCAAGGTGTGCAACGTGACATTTGTTGTTGTGGAATCAAGCGAGGACGAGAATATTCCAACCCCTGACTGGCTGAAAGTAGAAGGGGAAGAAGACGTGAAGCTCTCCGACAAACTGGACGCTCAGCAGATCGGACAGCTGCAAAGAATTGTCAGGGAACACGCTCGTATTTTCTCGGATGTCCCGGGCAAACTGACTGGGTCCACTGCAACCTCGAACTCACCACGAGTAACCCCGTCCACGTGAAACAATACCCTCTTCCCTTTGCAACGCGGGAAGGTGTAGAGAAAGAAGTGCGGGAGATGGAGAAACTCGGCATCATTGAGAAATCAGAGTCCCCTTATAATTCGCCAGTCATTTTGGTAAAGAAACCCGACGGGACAAATCGACTGTGTATCGATTTTCGACGCCTGAACAACGTTCTGGTGGCCGACTCCGAACCTATGACAAGAACTGACGCGGTGTTTGCTACAGTGGGAAAGAAGAAGTATTTCTCGAAGCTCGACTTCGTGAAGGGCTATTGGCAGGTCCCGCTGACCGAAGAGTCCAAAGCGAAGACGGCCTTCTCGACGATATCGGGACTATATCAGTTCCGCTTCATGCCATTCGGCATCAAGACAGCGCCTGCTGTATTTGCTAAGTTGATGCGGAAGATCGCAGAAGGTATACCCGGTGTGGACCACTACTACGATGATGTACTGGTAGCCACCGAGACATGGGAGGAGCACCTGAGGTCCCTGGGACTGCTTTTTGAGCGCATACAGAGGGCTGGGCTTACAGTGCGCCCCAGTAAATGTGAACTTGGGGTAGAAGAAATCGACTTCTTGGGACACCGAGTTGGCAGGGGCAGATTGCAACCACTGGGGAAAACACTCGACAAGATCGAAGCTGCACCACGTCCTTCAACCAAGCGACAAGTGCGCGCCTTCCTCGGTTTGACCGGGTACTATCGGGAATTTATCGCGAATTACGCAGAAGTCAGCGCTCCCCTCACAGATTTAACTCGGAAGGGCGAAGCTAACTCGGTGAAATGGACAGCTGGCCCACGAGGAGGCTTTTCGAAGTCTCAAACAACATGTCTCGACGGAGCCGATACTACGGCTACCAGATTTGCACCAACCATTCGTACTTCGAACGGACGCATCGGACACAAGTCTCGGAGCCGTGCTCATGCAGGCCCACGAAGGCAAGCTCCACCCCACAGCTTATGCCAGCCGAAAGCTGCTTCCACGGGAGGCTTCCTATAGTACCATCGAACGCGAATGTCTCGCGTTGGTATGGGGAATTCAGAAATTCTCCATGTACTTATATGGTGTACATTTTTGTGTCCAGACAGACCACCAGCCTCTGAGTTATATCCAACGGGCAAAAAGCTGAACGCTCGAGTACTTCGCTGGAGTTTGCTACTCCAAGAGTACCAGTTCACCATTACGCATATTAAGGGTAGCGAAAACGTGGGAGCCGATTACTTGAGCCAGATATAGTTCTTGAGGTCTATGAGCATGTTGTTTTTTTTTCCTTCCGTCGGTTGTTTTCTGTTTGTATGTACGTATTTCATTGTATAAGAAGTGTATTTTGAGTTATTTTCT
>WOVY01006558.1:0-52583 GCA_013436015.1 Rhipicephalus annulatus
AAGTTTGGAGCTGCCTCCGATAGATGCCTTCATTGAAAGCATGAAAATTGGCAGATCCCCACTGTGTTGTGGTCATGGTATAAAAATTGCAAACTAAGATAACGTTTGGAGCTTCCTCCATAGCTGCCTTCATTGAAAGCACAAAAATTGGCAGATCCCACTGTGTGGTGGTCATGGTATAAAAATTGCAAACTAAGATAACGTTTGGAGCTGCCTCCAATATCTGCCTTCATTGAAAGCAAAAAAATTGGTAGATCCCACTGTGTTGTGGTCATGGTATAAAAATTGCAAACTAAGATAAAGTTTGGAGCTGCCTCCGATAGATGCCTTCATTGAAAGCATAAACATTGGCAGATCCCACTGTGTTGTGGTCATGGTATAAAAATTGCAAACTAAGATAACGTTTGGAGCTTCCTCCAATAGCTGCCTTCATTGAAAGCACAAAAATTGGCAGATCCCACTGTGTGGTGGTCATGGCATCAAAATTGCAAACTAAGATAACGTTTGGAGCTGCCTACAATAGCTGCCTTCATTGAAAGCACAAAAATTGGCAGATCCCACTGTGTGGTGGTCATGGCATAAAAATTGCAACTAAGATAACGTTTGGAGCTGCCTCCGATGGCTGCCTTCATTGAAAGCAAAAAATTGGTAGATCCCACTGTGTTGTGGTCATGGTATAAAAATTGCAAACTAAGATAAAGTTTGGAGCTGCCTCCGATAGATGTCTTCATTGAAAGCATAAAAATTGGCAGATCCCACTGTGTTGTGGTCATGGTATAAAAATTGCAAACTAAGATAACGTTTGGAGCTTCCTCCAATAGCTGCCTTCATTGCAACATAAAAATTGGCATATCCCAGTGTGTTGTGGTCTTGGTATAAAAATTTCAAACTAAGATAACATTTGGAGCTGCCTACAATAGCTGCCTTCATTGAAAGCACAAAAATTGGCAGATCCCACTGTGTGGTGGTCATGGCATAAAAATTGCAAACTAAGATAACGTTTGGAGCTGCCTCCAATATCTGCCTTCATTGAAAGCAAAAAATGGTAGATCCCACTGTGTTGTGGTCTTGGTATAAAAATTGCAAACTAAGATAAAGTTTGGAGCTGCCTCCGATAGATGCCTTCATTGAAAGCATGAAAATTGGCAGATCCCACTGTGTTGTGGTCATGGTATAAAAATTGCAAACTAAGATAAAGTTTGGAGCTGCCTCCGATAGATGCCTTCATTGAAAGCATGAAATTGGCAGATCCCACTGTGTTGTGGTCGTGGTATAAAAATTGCAAACTAAGATAACGTTTGGAGCTGCCTCCAATAGCTGCCTTCGTTGAAAGCATAAAAATTGGCAGATCCCACTGTGTTGTGGTCATGGTATAAAAATTGCGAACTAAGATAACGTTTGGAGCTTCCTCCAATCGCTGCCTTCATTGCAACATAAAAATTGGCATATCCCAGTGTGTTGTGGTCTTGGTATAAAAATTGCAAACTAAGATAACGTTTGGAGCTGCCTACAATAGCTGCCTTCATTGAAAGCACAAAAATTGGCAGATCCCACTATACTGTGGTCGTGGTATAAAAATTACAAATTAAGATAACGTATGGAGCTGCCTCCAATAGCTGCCTTCATTGAAAGGATAAAAACTGGCAGATCCCACGTACAGCGGGAATCGATTACGTGCAAAGCGTAAATCGTAAAGGTTGCTATATCACTTTAAAACGAGCACAACGTTATGAGGCGGACGTAAATTATGCCGTACATGACTTTCATGTCGTGATTATCATGTTTGCGCTTGCCATTTATGTTCGTCGTCCATTCATGTCACGTAATACGAAATTTGGTATATGTGAACCTAGGGAAACAGCCACGAGCGCGCTATGAGCTTAGCATATAGTCATGTTTTTTATGACAAGTACATGAAGATTAACACGTTTGGCAGGTTATTTACCTTCTTCATTCCTTCACGCCACAATATACCAAACTTGGTGTATGTAAAGCTAGCGAAACGGCCGCGAGAGCATCATGAGCGCGGAATGCAGTCATGTTCTTACATCACACGAATGTCATGGTATGTCATGATTATCATATTTGTACCGGTCAGATACCTTCGTCATCCATTCACGTCACGTAACACCAAATTTGGTACATGTGAAGCTAGCGCAGCGACCACAAGAGCGCCATGAGCATGGGGTGTAGTCATGACTCACATGAAATACATGTCATGATTTCCACTTTAGGGGCCTGTTACGCTCGCCATACAGTCATGTCATACTATACCCGTTTTGCAGTATATCGTGTGAACGAAACCACCGAAATAGCCGCAAGACAATGACATGTATGTCCATGCCATGTAAATTATTACATTCATGACATACGTGTCATGAGTTTCGTGTTATGACTAGTCACTTATGCTCGTCATACAGTCATGTTATACCATACCAATTTTGGTACAGATGCCATTATGGAGACGGCCAGGAGATTTAAGAGTCGTAGGCAGATAGATAGATAGATAGATAGATAGATAGATAGATAGATAGATAGATAGATAGATAGATAGATAGATAGATAGATAGATAGATAGATAGATAGATAATAGATAGATAGATAGATAGATATATAGATAGATAGATAGATAGATAGATAGATAGATAGATAGATGATAGATAGATAGATAGATAGATAGATAGATAGATAGATAGATAGATAGATAGATAGATAGATAGATAGATAGATAGATAGATAGATAGATAGATAGATAGATAGATAGATATCACCTTGAAATCAGTTTCTTCAGGTTAGCTGGAACGTCCTACGCATGTGTCATGTGTGCTGTGTTGCGATCGAATTATTGATGAGTGCCGTAATCCTGGCACACTGAAATATTGCATGGATGTGAACACGTGAGGGCCAATGTTGCTTGAAGCAAGGGAAGTGTTGCACTGCTAAGCAGTTGGATGAAGGTTAAATCCCAGGCACGGTTGAAGGAAACAACAGGTAACATTGCGCAAAGTGAACAAAACAAATAAACAAATATGGTAAAAGCAGCGCGTCAGGTACGCAGGTGCCTTCGCTCGGCCTTATTTCCCCCGGTGGGGCAAGTACTGTTTTTTTTTGTCAATTGTTTGATTCCGTATCCAATTCATTATGTTGATATAGACAACTCTAACTCGGTCTACCTTACCATGTTCTTGCAGATAATTAAAAAAAGGAAAGTTTTCACGCGAGTTTCAGAGAGGCGTGCCTTGGTCGTTAAAATTGGCCGACGTCTTCGAACTGGCGTTCCTCGTAGTCCTAGCGACACCAGTGGACGTAGGTGGCACCGTTGCGTCACCGGGAACGGGCACGCTGCGAAGGAGAGAACAGCGATTGTGGCTTTTGACGTCCCGAGATAAATCGCTTCACACGCAGATGAAAACGCAGATCTCCTCAATGCAAATGACAATCATAATAAATGGCATCCCATAGCAAGGCGTAATTGTTTAACTAATGTCTGAGTATTCCCACCAACATTATCGAACACTATAGAAGAAATTAGCGATGATTCCAACAGCAGGCAACCCGATAAATGATTCATAAACTCCACCCTTTAGAAGACACAAAGGGCGTACATAGTCACTTTTTTAGCAGGAAATAATCTAGATCTCAATGTTAGCTACGTTCAAGGGACCTTGAAGCGAAAAGCTAGCACCATCATTTTGCCAGTGCCGACATCGTTGCGATAACAGCAGGGGAAAGGTTTATAACGACGAAAAACTTTGAACAAATGATCCTCAGCGTCAGCGACGTTAACAAGAGTGATGCAAAAATTCTGGAGCACTTCTTTATTTGTACTCGTACGTTACATTTATGAGAACTAGCATCATGTCTATTGGTGTTCGACAGCTATAGCACCGACAGCTATAGCACGTTGACGCCTACTCGTACATTTATAACCCGACAAATAACGTCGATGACAATGACTTAACCCATGTGGTATAGCTGAAGTGGTTAATATATGCATAGACATAGCGAATGGTGAATCCCGTACAAGTATGGCGTCGACAAACACATAACACTGGTACTCGACATGTAGGCAGCCATTCGAAGCGCCATCATTTGAAGACCGAAACGCCAAGTTGATTTGAATGATTTGTGGGGTTTAACGTCCCAAAACCGCCATATGATTATGAGAGACGCCGTAGTGGAGGGCTCCGGAAATTTCGACCACCTGGGGTTCCTTAACGTGCGCCCAAATCTGAATACACGGGCATACAACATTTGCGCCTCCATTGGAAATGCAGCCGCCGAAGCCGGGAATCGAACCCGCGACCTGCGGCTCAGCAGCCGAGTGCCTTAGCCACTAGACCACCGCGGCGGAAAAAAAAGAGAGAAACGCCAAGTTGCGCGCTCTATTGGAATAGGGTAACATACGCCTGTGCCCTACCACGCAACGCTTCAGGAACGTGAGAGACATAGTTCGTAGCTTGAGCCGTGAACGCGGGAAAATTTCCGAATGGTGACTTTCGTGTCACTACGCCAACTACATCGAAGCACGCAGTGTGCGATTTTCTCCCGTCGACGTCGCTGTGTGTCTGTGCTGCTTAGACCCGTTGCTTTAAAGAACGGTGTTACCAAGCCTTAGACCGTAGTGGAGAAACAACCTTGGTGCATTTCGAAACTGCCCTACTCTGGCGGCAAGTCACCAAGCGCTAACACGACGCGAAAGGCAAAACATTGTGCTGCGTAGTTCCCGAACAAAATCGCCGTGCGCGGCACGTTGCACCGACCGTATTGGAGTTTCCAACAATACACCGAAAGCCTTCGTTGAGTTAAAGCGCTCATGTCAGCACTCGTTCACGATGCAGCTCTAACCCCCGTATTAAAAAACGCTCCTCGACTCGACTTCCACCCTTCACTTGACAGAGTTGAGCACTGCGCCACCACACGACTGAAAATGACGCTGCGCTACTCAAGAATTGCAGCAGACTATTGTTGATATGCAGTGACATGCCGTGCCGAGAGATGGCGCTTCCATCGGCTTTCTCAAATGAAGGCGGAGTGTAAAGTGAAGGGAGGTTTTAGAATACGGGGGTAAGTCGCTGTTTTCAGATGGCAACTGTGCTAGGTACTGTGAGACACGCAGGACGCGTTTGTGAAGCCCCATAAGTGTGCGTTAGTATGGCAAATGTGTAGAGCACCCGAGACCTATCGTCGTGGACAGCGCTATCGTGGCTGAAACTCGCAGGTTATCAGTGGGTGGAGGAGAGTTCAAACCCTCCTCCCATTTATTCAATTTTGCTTGCGTCATTGCTTGCGTATGTATACAGTTGAGGCCACGTCTATGTCGCTCTGCGGAGCGGCACCTTGGGGCGGATCCGGCATCTCACGTGGTCAGCCTGACTACTAGGCCACGCATGGTCCCGACACACAACCCCAAAACTGCCTCAAGGTGTCGCCCCGATGAGCAAAACCGGCTGCCCGCGCACTCTGCACATGTAGGCGTGGTCGTGGCTGTACAAGCACATATTTAAACGCATGCATGAACATGCCTCTTAAATTATATATTATTGAACCCCCTCCCCTCCCCGAAAACAAATCTCTGGGTACGCCCCTGCAGGTTACTCACGTCAACGAAATGTTTTTCTGTGTTTTTTTTCCTCCTCAATTTCTCGACATCCCTTTCATAACGAAAACGAAGTCAGAGAAGTTTTAGTTGACACTGGCATAAGATTATGTCGGGGTGAAAACCTACTGAGTTTGCACAGGTATCCAGATATCCGATAGTGTTGCTACATGTGTACTCAAAAACATGCGACGAACACACGTGCCGCCACTTTAGGCTGTCTCAATTCTCACCTGCATGAGTTGGTTTTGTAGAGGCAGCACTGCAATTTTTATCCGCAAAATATCGCGTGTATTTGAAAAAATTATTTAAGTTTTTCTGTTCCATACGAACTACATTGACTATCTAATGATGTAGCATAGAGCCCTCCCGACATGTGTTTAGAAAAGTGTTCAACGATCTAGAATACTTGGTATATACTCTACTACGGGAGAGCAAAAAGCCGTCCCAGTCTGCCGAAACTGTATGTTCAGAATAAATTGTGAACGACTTAGAGCACTCTACGTGATGTATTCTACTACCGGTGAGCCGTAAGCTACCCGTTCTAGATCACTTTTCTTTAGGGGCCAAGCTCCTTAAGCCGTGGGTCGTGCATCATCGATGTAAGTAGTAGTAGTAGTAGTAGTAGTAGTAGTAGTAGCAGTAGTAGCAGTTGTAGTAGTAGTACTACTAGTAGTAGCAGTAGCACTAGGAGTAATAGTAGTAGTAGTAGTAGTAGTAGTAGTAGGTAGCCACCTCTCGTTTAGTCCTTCAATTTTCCGCAGGATGGCGGTCTTGTGTATGATGAATATATGATGAAAAGATGCGTTATGGTGGTTCTTGGAGTGTTCACTAGAAGCACGGACGGACAGAGGGACAGACAGACAGACAGACAGACAGACAGACAGACAGACAGACAGACAGACAGACAGACAGACAGGCAGGCAGGCACGCAGGCACGCAGGCAGACAGACAGACAGACAGACAGATTGACGGACGCACAGAAAAAAGCACGGACGCACGGGCGGAAGCAAGAACGAACGGATGGACGGAAGCACGGACGAACGCACGCATGAATGAACTGACGGACGCTTCGCCCCACTCATCATCATTCACTTCACGGATATGCTGTGATTTTTGAAGTGGTGAACGATTTAGAGTACTTGGTACTCTTTTATGGGAGGGCATAAAACCATCCTGTAGGCCTAAAACTTCGTGAGACTGTGCTAACGAAAATTCCGCCGTGAACGAGTCGCGTGTTCTGTATGACCACCGCACCCCAAGATGGCGACAAGTTTTCTTGGCATTGGAGCGAAGGCTACGGAGCCAAATCGCGGGCATCTTGCCACCAGTGAATGTAGTTGCCCAACAGCGCCCATATTTTCACCTTGAAATATAGAAGTTCCCCCTTTATTTTCTAGGTGGTGTTATTTGAGACAAGACGCAGTTCAAACCATTAGGATAGTCGCATTTTGCTTTAATTTATTCGTTGTGACGTCGCGTTTTTGAACGCGCGAGAAAGTCCCGCCTTTATACGTGCACCTCAAATGCCAAGCGGCGTCTGCGTCTACATGAAACGTTGATGGTGCGCCCCGTCCGTCGCTTTCCGTTGTGTATAGTGACTTAGAATATGATCTAGTGGCGCCACCGGCTCGGCTCCGGCGTCAGTTTTCATGCGAATGCCGCCAGGTGGCACTGCTGCTACTTTTCATGAGTGCAGCAGTGCCTTATGCACCACAAGAAAGATTTGCAGAGATTGATGGACATCTACGGTAATGAGAGAGATAGGTTAGATTTTAGATTAAGTAAGGAAAAATCAGCAGTCATGATTTTCAATGACAGCGAAGGTAGTGAGCTATGAATACAGGAGGTCACGCTAGAGATAACAGATAAATACAAATATCTGGATGTATGGATAAGCAATGGGACCGAGTACCTGAAGGAACACCAAATATACGTGACGACTAAAGGTAACAGGAATGCGGCAGTGATGAAAAATAGGGCACTGTGGAATTACAATAGGTATGATGTGAGAGGAATATGGAAAGGGGTCATGGTTCCTGGGCTGACGTTCGGCAATGCGGTCTTGTGCATAAGATCAGAAGTTCAAGCAAGATTAGAAATTAAGCAACGTGGAATAGGTAGGCTTGCTTTAGGAGCTCACGGGAATACACCAAATCAGGGAGCACAAGGTAACATGGGATGGACATCATTTGAGGACAGGGAAGCTAGCAGCAAGATAAAATTTGAGAAGCGATTGAGAGAAATGGGGGAAGAGCGTTGGGCTAGGAAGGTTTTCAGCTACTTGTACATGAAATATCGATACAAAATGGAGGAAGCGAACCAGGAAGTTGACTGGTAAATACTTAGAAAACAGCAGGTGGCCAAACCAAAAAGAACTATCGGTTAAGAAGAAAGTGAAGGAAACGGAGACTGACATGTGGAGAATGGGCATGATTAAGAAGTCCGCACTAGAGATCTATCGAACTTTTAAGCAGGAAATTGCCAAGGAAAGGATCTATGATAATACTCGAGGTAGTTCTCTACTATTTGAGGCCAGGACGGAAGTAATGCGAACCAAGACATATCGGGCCAAATACGAAGGGGTAGACACAGTATGCAGTGCGTGTGGAGAGGAAGAAGAAACTGCCGAACACTTGATAATGTTCTGTAAAGGGCTTCACCCTATAGTTCAGGATGATGGCGCAGAGTTTTTCAAAGCACTGGGGTTTAGGGACCTGGAGGGCAAAACAGACTTTAAGCGGGTAGACTTAACTAGACTTAACTAGAAGAAGGTTATCTGATTGGTGGCTAAAGTCAAGGCATGAGTGAAAATTAAACTCTTGACTGCAATGTACGAATCCTCAAACTCACGTTTTAAGGAAAAAAAATATAGTTTTTATTTCAATAAGCATTACGGGTTGGTGGCGCTAGCTAGCCACCGCCTGATCAAAAGAGTACCGCGATATCCGTCCATCCATCCATCCATGAGTACCGGAGGGAACACAAAATATACGTGACGACTAAAGGTAACAGGAATGCAGCAGTGATGAAAAATGGGGCACTGTGGAATTGCAATAGGTATGATGTTGTGAGAGGAATATGGAAAGGGGTCATGGTTCCTGGGCTGACGTTCGGTAATGCTGTCTTGTGCATGAGATCAGAAGCTCAAGCAAGATTAGAAATTAAGCAACTTGGAATAGATAGGCTTGCTTTAGGAGCTCACGGGAATACACCAAATCGGGGAGTACAAGGTGATATGGGATGGACATCATTTGAGGGCAGGGAAGCTAGCAGCAAGGTAAAATTTGAGAAGCGATTGAGAGAAATGGGGGAGGAGCGTTGGGCTAGGAAGGTATTCAGCTACTTGTACTTCAAGAATGTCGATACAAAATGGAGGAAGCGAACCAGAAAATTGACTGGCAAATACTTGAAAATTAGCAGGGGGCCAAGTCAGAAAGAATTATCGGTTAAGAAGAAGGTGAAGGAAGCTGAGACCGATATGTGGAGAATTGGCATGATTAAGAAGTCTATCGAACTTTTAAGCAGGAAATTGCCAAGGAAAGGATCTATGATAATACTCGGCGTAGTTCTCTACTGTTTGAGGCCAGGACGGGAGTATTGCGAACCAAGACATATCGGGCCAAATGCGAAGGGGTAGACACGGTATGCAGTGCATGTGGAGAGGAAGAAGAAACTGCCGAACACTTGATAATGTTCTGTAAAGGGCTTCACCCTATAGTTCAGGATGATGGCGCAGAGTTTTTCAAAGCACGGGGGTTTAGGGACCGGGAGGGCAAAATAGACTTTAGGTGGGTAGACTTAACTAGAAGGAGGTTATCTGATTGGTGGCTAAAGTCAAGGCACGAGTGAAAATTAAACCTTTCACTGCAAAGTACGAATCTTCAGACTCACTTTTTAAAGAAAAAAATTAATCAAGCTTTTGGTTCATTAAGTATTACGGCTTAGTGGTGCTAGCCACCGCCCAATCTAAAGGGTACAGCCATATCCATCCATTCATCTATCCATGAAAAAGAAGACACAAACTCAAAAGTTGGTGGGAGGAGAAAGAGAGCCATAGCAAAACGTCAGGAAGCCTCTAGGGAACACAGACATACTAAGCAGTAAGGTGAACCAAGAGATAATGTTGAAAAAAATGGGACAGTCTTTCTAAGCTGTAGAAGGGAAGCATCCCTTCGATCAAAGAAAAAATGAGAAGAAAGGTGGCTCAGTGCTTGGCAGAAGTACGTAAAAAGGATAGAAAAGCAGCTGCGAAATTGTGGAACCATCTTAACTCCCTAGGGAATGAGACGAGCATAGAGCAGAGGTTTATAACTACAGCTCAAGGTGCTAGGCAAGAAGGGGACGAAGCTATTGAATATATAAGAACAAGGGTGACAGAAAATTTTCAACAAAGAAGTGCCTTATGCACCACAATAGACAAGGATGAATCAAGTGGCGCAATGGCTCCATTTTCACAAAGAGAGTGGGAAAGGGCTGAGAAGAGGGTTCCTGGTACTACATCACCAGGCCCAGATAGCATTCCATTTATGCTGATAAAGACATCGGGTCCGAAGTCTAAACAGACTTTGAGAGAGGCAGAGAGAGAGAGAGAGAGAGAGACTTTATTAATTTCCGGCAGATTGCTGGGATGGGCCCCCCCTAGGGGCCAACTGAGAGACCGCGTCTCCCGGCAGCTTCCTTGGCCTGCTGGATCACCCAAAGTTGTTTGTCCAGGCCCGAACTGAGCAGCGCAGTCCGCCAACGCGCCCGAAGGTCTTCATTGGAGGCCGCGACCCCAGAAGTTCTGACTTATGCTGGACATTCCCATAGGATATGGTCGAGAGTGGCTCTGGTGGTACAGTACTGGCATAGATTAGAACTATAGACATCTGGATATATGTGGTGCATGATGACGGGGTTCGTGTATGTGCGTGTTTGTAGCTGTCGCCACTGAACGGACTGGGCCCGATATAGCTTGGAGTGAGGCGGAGGGTACTCCCGCCTTTGCAGTCGATAGTGTTGAATTATGTCATTAAATTTAGTGAGCCGATCATCCCATTCCCACACCGGCGCAGAAAGGTCCGTTTGGGTGGCCGCTTCGTCTGACGTGACTCGGAACGTAAGACCTCGAACCACGTTGTGCAACACTTCATTCGGATTGGCCTCCGCGTTACCTAGCGGTGTGTGGGCAGGGAACCACAAGATGTGTACGTATTTGTCCGCCTCGTGAATTTTGCCTGTATTAAGAATCCGCAATGCCTCGGGGGAGATTCTGCCGCTGGCGTAGTTTCGAACGGCTGTCTGCGAGTCACTGATTACGCATGAGGCGTTAGTGTGGGCTATGGCCATCGCGATAGCCACTTCCTCTGCCGTTTCTACGTTCCGTGTGATGATTGACGCGCTGGTTTTGCATTGTTGTGTGTGGTCTACGACAGCAGCCACGAGGTCGTGACGTTCCTGGTAGCGTGCTGCGTCGACAAAGACTGCCTCATGGTTGCGCCCAACATCTTTGACATGTTCCTGGCTCTACTGACACGTCTGCCCTTGTTGTGTTCAGGGTGCATGTTTCTTGGTATGGGTGGTACTGTTAGCTTAGCACGGATAGTGCGTGGTATGTCGTGTTTGTCTCCGTGTTGAGTGTGGTAAGTAATACCAAGATTACATAGAATCTGGCGGCCTGGCTTAGCCTTGGCTAAACGCTCGAATTGGGAGATTTGTTGCGCCTCAATAAGTTCCTCAAGGGTATTGTGTAAACCAAGTTGAAGGAGTAGTTCGGTGCTGGTGTTTTGAGGCAAACCTAGCGCTTGTTTGTAAATTTTCCTAATTAGGCTGTTGAGTTTTGACTTTTCCGCGGTGAACCATCGATGGTACGCCGCCGTATAGGTGATGCGAGTTAGAACAAACGCTTGGATCAAACGGATGATGCTGGCCTCTTTCATGCCTTTGTGTTTATTGGTAATGCGCCTAATGAGGCACATCGTGTTAGACACTCTGGCTTCAATGTTGTGAACTGTCTCTCCGTTGGTACCCTTACTTTCTATGATCAAACCTAGCACTCTGATTTTGTCCATGGTTGGTATGGCGTGACCATCGCTTGTAGTGAGTTTTATATCAGCGTGTGCCTGCGCTTGGGGATGTTGTTTGGGTGGCCGACCTCTAAGTGTAGGGCGATATAGCAGTAGCTCAGATTTATCCGCCGAGCAGGATAGTCCAGTTCCTTGTAAATACCGTTCGACTGTGTCAATCCCCTCCTGTAATCTCTGTTCAATGGAACCGTCACTGCCGTCGCACACCCAGAGGGTGATGTCGTCGGCGTAAATGGTGCGATGAAGTCCTTGGATGGTTTGAAGTTTTGAAGGAAGACCAATGAGGGTGAGGTTAAACAACATGGGAGATATCACGGAACCCTGCGGGGTGCCCGCCCTTTCTATGGTAATTTCAGACGACCTGAGTGCTCCCACAGTGATCGTGGCTGTTCTGCCCGTAAGAAATGCCCTAATATAGTTGTACGTGCGAAGCCCTAAGTTTAGGGTATTGACCTGATTTAGAATGGTGCTATGCGTGACAGAGTCAAAAGCCTTTTTCAGATCAAGACAAAGTATGCCTTTAGTGGAGCGTCCCGTACTGTCTATGATGTGATGCTCAAGCTGCAACATGGCATCCTGCGTTGAAAGATGCCTGCAGAAGCCAATCATGGTATGTGGGAAAAAATCATTGTCTTCGAGGTAATTTGTCAGTCTAGCCAGGAAAGCGTGTTCCATCAGTTTGCCTATGCAAGATGTTAAGGAGATGGGCCTAAGATTGTCAGTATTCAGTGGTTTGCCTGGTTTCGGAATCAGAATCACCTTGGCCGTTTTCCAATGTGGGGGCACGATTCGGGTGTTCCAGCAGTTATTATTATAGTCTGTGATATGCGTGATCGACTCATCGTCCAAATTGCGTATCATCTTATTCGTGACGTTATCCGGACCTGGTGCAGATTTGGTGTTAAGTTTTTGTAGGGCGGCACGGATATCCGCTTCGGTGAATTCTTCGTCTAGAGTAGTGGCCCGTATAATCTGGATGCTGCTGAGTAGGAGCCTGAGAGATATATTTGAGCTCTACCTCCCTAAGAAACTCCTCGTCGGTGCCCTTGTAAGCATGTATTAGTTTGTTGATGGTTTGTCGTTGGGTGGTTTTGCTGTCTTCTGGGTCGAGAAGGAACCGTAGAAAATGCCAAGTTTTACTAAGACTTAGCTGCCTGTCGATCGCATCGCAAGTTTCATCCCAGTGTTGCCGGCTTAGCTGTGTTGCATACATCTCTATCTCTGTGTTGAGGAGTGCTATGCGTTTCCTGAGGTTTCTGTTGTGTTTCTGTGTCTTCCACCTCTTTTGGAGCGATTGCTTTGCCTCCCACATGTGGAGGAGCCGGCTATCGATCTCTTCGAGGTGTGCCTCGGGAGGTAGGATTTGGGTGGCATTATTATTATCCTGTTTAAGCGTGTGTATCCAGTCCTCTATGTCGCCGATGGGTTGGACCTGGTTCTCACGTGATTTGCGGAACTGGGTCTAGTCTACCAACTTTAGCTCTTTTCCCGTGGGTTTACGTGGGCCACCTTGAACATGTACCTCGATGATGTAGTGGTCACTACCCAGGTCCTCTAGGGTATTTTTCCAGGTGGCTGCTGATGTGTTTGTCGTGAACGTCATATCAGGCGCTGTGTCTTTACTGGAGCTAGTGCCCGCACGTGTGGGTGTGCTAGGGTTGGTGATGAGAGTTAATCCCTCTTGCTGCGAGTCAAACCAGAGGGCCCTACTTTTAGGAAACACATAAGAGTATCCCCAGGAAGTGTGTGGTGCGTTGAAGTCCCCCGCTATTAAGATGGGATTTTGGCCAGCGATGTTGAGGGCGCGTTTAAAGAGTGTGAGAAATCTGTGCATCTTTTGTTTAGGGTTGCTGTATACGTTTAGTATAAAAAGACTTTCTTATGTCTTGCGTTGCGGAACGAGTTCAATAAATATATTGTCTATATTAGTAATTTCCGTGTCGTGTTGCGTGAACGTAAGGTTTCGTCTAACTAGGGTGGTAAGGACAGTCGTCTCCCCGTTGGCATGTCCGATCGAGTGGTAGCCTGCCAATTTAGCGAGACAATGTGTCTCCTGCAATAAAATGATATCGGGCTTAACTTTCCCCTTAAGGTATTGGTGAAGATTTGCTTGCTTATTCGCGTAGCTTCTACAATTCCATTGCCAAATTGTGTAGGCGTGATTTCTAGCTATGATGAGATGCAGGGGGTAGGAATGTTGCCGGCTGTATCACACTGAATGCCGACGAGGAAGGTTGCTTTACATTCGCTGTGGGGTCCAGTCCGCTAGGTGGCAGAGGAGTGATTCTAGCCTGCTCCATTGTACCCTCCTCCATTTTTTCACTGGGTGTAACAGCTGAGAGCGGTGGTACTACTGGTGAAGCATGTTTTGTTTTTTTATAGTGGTGTAACTCCTCCTTGAGGGTCCTGTTTTCCTCTCCTAAAGCTGTCATTTTCTGGTTACATTGTGCTAACATCTGCTTTAGCTGTGCTACTTCAGCCTCTAATTTATCAAGTTTGCCTTGAGAAGCGGCCTTCTCAGACCCCGAGCGCGCCCCCTTGACTACGTCTACCCAGCCCACCTTGAAGGTTGCGCCAGGTCCAGGTGTACGGCTCCGAGATATTGACTGCGACCGGGAGCGGCGCCGGGAGTGGGGCCGGGAGCGGGGCCGGGAGCGGGGCCGGGGGCGAGGCCGCCACCGAGACCGCGACCGAGATCTCAACCAGGCTTTCTTTCCGGGCTTCCGGGTAGAGGTAGTGTCCCGCTACTCGAGGCTGTTGTCGACAGGCGTTGGCTTGATCGGGTAGTCTTCATATTGTTGTTGTTGTCGCTCCCATCGCCGGCGTTTCACCAGGTACGGCGTCTTGTAACGTGCCCTGCACGCTTTCTCGGCCGTCTGGTGGTCGCCGCCGCATAGTTGACAAGTGGGCTGGCATTGGTGATCTTGCGGGGGGTTGGTCGTACCACAGCCACGGCACACGTGGTCTTTCGGGTTTGGGCATACATCTGCGCGGTGCCCCAGGCGACCGCATTGGTAACACGTCTCTATCTGTTTGCGGTAAAGGGAGCACTTCAACATTGCCCCACCGTATCGAACGTATGTTGGCACGCGAAGACCAGCGAACAGTACGATCACCGTCGTTGTGTTGCTGAGGCGTTTTGCAGCGATGGCTGTAGGGTTCTTTGTTGTAATCACATTAGCTGTAATATCTCGGGCAGTATCTTCCAACGGGATATCACGTATCACGCCTTTTGACGTACCGTCTGGTGCTGCTTCATATGCGCTGGTATCGTACGTCTTGTTGCCGACCACAATGCGAGAGATTTTCTGGTATCTATCAGCATGCACCTCGATGGGTGTGCTCACAACGATGATATTTTGCTGGAAATTCGGGCATATTGTGTCCTCATCTTGGGCGTCTTTCGGAATTTCAGCGGCGTGGTAAATGCTAGTCGCCAGTCGGGCGGCTCTATGATCGGTGAGTCGAAGGCCGCCTTTACGTCGAATGATGATCTTGTAGTCACCTCGGGGCAGTGGAGGCATCCGGCTTAATCTTGTTATTTGACTCAGGACATTGCTCACGCCGTTTCCTGCTGTTATTCCCTCGTTGAGAATCCGCACCGGGTTCTAGTGATTGCCCGCGGGTCGACTTCTTTGATCCTACGGTGCTCCATCCTGTACTTTCTTCGAATTCTTCACGATAAATGGGTTCTCCCTCCACAGTGACCTCCATTTCTTCTCAAAAAGTCGGACGCGTCAAACGCGCCGACCGGCGTTTCTTGGTGCCCGCACAGCTAGGCCAGCCTAGGCAGCAGCGTCTCTGGCAGCTGCGCTGCCAGTGGTTTGGCAGGCGTTAGGCCTATCTCTCTCGCCAGCGTGGTTGACAAAAATGCGTCGGTAAAGGTGTCAAAATTCAAGTCCCCACCTGGAACTTGTTGCCGGGCGATTCCTGGTGACAAGCTGAATACGCGGGTACCAAAGTTTTGTGGGCTTCTAGGTGACTTCCACTGCAAAACATTTGTTGAAACCGGAGCCGACACGACGCGCGTCCACTCGCTCCGACGAGAGCAGTGCCTCTCTGAGAGAGGCAGAGAGTAAAATATTATACGATGATGGTAAAGTTTCCGATGGATAGATAATTACCAGGATGAGCATGATCTATAAAGGAAAGGGGGACAAAGCTGACATACAGAACTACCGTCCTATAACAGGGACATCAGTGGTCAAGAGGCTGGCAATGCAGATTATAAAGGAAAGACTGCAGGCATGGATAGAGGATGAGGGGGTGCTGGGGAAACTACAGAATTGGTTTCGAAAACGCAAGAGGTTGGAAGCCAATCTGTTCTCACTGACGCAGTGCTTCGAAATAGCAGAAAAGGAACACAGGCCCCTGTGGCTAGCATTGTTGGATATCAAGGGAGCGTACGATAGCGTGGTTCTAGAGGACTTGTGGGGAATACTGGATACACTAGGTGTGGAAGGTGAAGTCACTAATCTTTTAAAGGATATCTCTAAAGGTAACGAGGTAGTTATAAAGGGGGAGAAATAGGTATCCAAGCCCACAGAGGTAAAACGGGAGCTTAGGCAGTGGTTCCTCGGTCACCCTTGTTATTCATGATGTATCTACAAGGATTAGAGGCCAAATTAGAGGGAAGTGGACTTGGCATCAACCACTCTTTCGTCAAACAAAAAAAACTCATTGAACAGGCACTATACCAGCATTGATGTGCGCATATGATGTAGTGCTAATGGCCGACAACAAGAAAGATTTGCAGAGATTGATGGACATCTGCGGTAATGAGAAAGATTAGTTAGATTTCAGATTCAGTAAGGAAAAATCAGCAGTCATGATTTTCAATGATAATGAAGGTAATGAGTGAGCTTAGAATACAGAATGCCACGCTAGAGATAACAGATAAATACAAATATCTGGGCGTATGGATAAGCAATGGCACCGAGTACCTTAGGGAACAAGAAATATACGTGACGACTAAAGGTAGCAAGAATGCAGCAGTGATGAAAAATAGGGCACTGAGGAATTACAATCAATATGATGTTGTGAGAGGAATATGGAAAGGGGTCATGGTTCCTGGTCTGACGTTCCGCAATGCGGTCGTGCGCGTGAGATCAGAAGTTCAAGCAAGATTAGAATTTAAGCTACGTGGAGTAAGTAGGCTTCCCTTGGGAGCTCACGGGAATACACCAAACAGGAAGTACAAGGTGATATGGGATGGACATCATTTGAGGGCAGGGAAGCTAGCAGCAAGATAAAACTTGAGAAGCGATTGAGAGAAATGGGGGAGGAGCGTTGGGCTAGGAAGGTTTTCAGCTACTTGTACATAAAGAATGCCGATACAAAATGGAGGAAGCGAACCAGGAAATTGACTGATAAATACTTAGAAAACAGCAGGTGGCCAAAGCAAAAAGAAATATCGGTTAAGAAGAAAGTGAAGGAAACGGAAACTGACATGGGGAAAATGGGCATGATTAAGAAGTCCGCACTAGAGATCCATCAAACTTTTAAGCAGAAAATTGCCAAGGAAAGGTTCTATGATAATACTCAGGGTAATTCTCTACTGTTTGAGGCGAGGACGGGAGTATTGCAAACCAAGACATATCGGGCCAAATACGAAGGGGTAGACCAACGCCGACTAAAGTTCAAGGCCGAAAGGCTGCCGCAGTGACGTCAGAGGGCGGGGGCGCAGTTACGCCACGAACGCGGCGGAAAGCCTGTGTTTCGTTCACGTTTTCGGAGAACCAACGCTCCCGCTCTCGCAGCTGCTGGGGCTTGATTGGGCCGAATAAAAGATGTGGAAAAAAAGTCTTACTGAGCATGCTCAGTTGGGCGACTGGGTCCCCAACCTCTGACGTCACTGCGGCAGCCTTTCGGCCTTGAAATTTAGTCCGCGTTGGGTAGATACGGTATGCAGTGCGTGTGGAGAGGAGAAGGAAACTGCCGAACACTTGATAATGTTCTTTAAAGGGCTTCACCCTATAGTTCAGGATGATGGCGCAGAGTGTTTGAAACACTGGGGTTTAGGGACAGGGAGGGCAAGAGAGACTTTAAGAGGGTAGAATTAACTTGAAGGTGGTTGTCTGATTGGTGGCTAAAATCAACGCACGAGTGAAAATTAAATCCTTCACTGCAAAGTACGAGTCCTCAACCTTATTATTTAAAAAAATCTAGTTTTTGTTTCCCTAAGTATTATGGCTTGGTGGCGTTATCCACCGCCCGATCTAAATGGTACAGCCATATCAATCTATCTATCCATCCATGCCAGCTTCGGCTGCGTTGTCGGGCCGTCGCGGGCTCTAGCGAAGCTGCAGCTGTGGTTACATCATGGAACGAGCGTTTGCACCATAAATCAAGCTGACGTAACATTACAAAATTAGTCCGTGGACAACCTGAACAGAACGTTGGAATGGAAAATCCAAACGACGACGCCTTCGACGCCTTCAGAGCGCCCCAGTTACCGCATCGGGGCAAAACAGTGACAATCCGTTCTCCGCTTCGACATGTCACAAGCTACATGTTTGTTGGTACGGGATATCTCACAGCACAGACTCTACCACGGTCCTTGTGTAGCAGAGTGCACTGGCACACGTGCAGTAGAGTACCTTGTTAGAGCTGAAAATGCAATAATCCGGCCCGCAAGGGATGCTCATTAGCTTCTCTCACGCGACCTACAAGAGCACGGTACGAGTCCTTCAATAACACTGGGTCATAAGCACGCACACATACTTGGAAAATAAAAAAGCGCGTCTTGTGTACACTATAGGACCTAACTTTCACTCTGGCCATAACTTGCCCTCTCATCTTTATCACTCGGGCTAACAATTGTTTCGAACGATTGGGAACACACACTACATGAAACGAAAGAAATATTTACTTTTTCATGTTTTGTTGGGCTGACACTATTCCTTAGGATATCCTGTACCTACCGATCGATGCCGCCCGCGCGCATTGGTTCATCGAAAATTCAAATACATACACTCGCGGCCCTGGTTGACGGTTTCAACAGAAATGTGAACACAACACGTCCTTGGCACCGCACCTGCTCGCAATCAGGTCACTCACCAACGAACACGAGCACAACCACAAGCAGCACATATCACAACTCCTAAGAGCCCGACGGCACACAGAGAACGATGCAACACTCGTTGTTTCTCGTCGAAGCGCAGTAATGCAGCCGGGACTGCAACACCGATGAGAACGCGCCGCCGAACGCCGGCGTCAGTTGCGTTGTGTGCTACCACAGCGCACAACGCCAACCAGCGTCATCAGCCCGTCGACATGCGGTAGAGCTTCCAGGCCTTGACGAAGTTTCTTCAGGTGGCGGTGGCTACGCGCGCCAAAATCACACACATACTCACGCACACGCGCTGAATGACTCCCGTGCTGCCCACGCTATCCAGAGAAGACACCGCCGGCGCGCGCTCGCCTCGCACACATGACTTGAAAAGGTGCAGTAGCGCCGCGAGAAATCCTAGCGGCCGTCCGTGTCGTTTTGGACCGCCCAGACAGCAGTCGCGGCCTGCCGGCCGCATCACTAGATTATATTCTAGTTCACTATACCATTGTGTTATGAGTCACCCGCCAAAAATGACTACTTCGCGCAGTGCTACCACAGAGTAACCTAGTAAACATAGAGTGGTCAATGGCTGCCTGTCGTGGCCCAAGGCCGTAGGACTCCTTCCGTCTGTTAGGTGGCGCACACAAAAAACTAAACGTGTACCGATCAATCACGACGTTGCTAATAAAAAGCTTACGCTATCAAAGTAATATTTTGAAATAATTAGTGGGTAGAATAGTTCTTCGTAAATTAAAAAAGGCGGTTGCCTTGGCTAAGGCGAATTCACATGCATCGCTGCTATACGCCTAATCGTACCTGGACGTCCTGTTGCCCCTGCATCACCACGGCGCCGTTCTCACCCATCGGCTACAGCGGTACACACGTTTTACGCATTCGACAAGAAAAGGTAAGCAAATCGAAATAATTTACATTCTTGCAATTTACTACAGTTGGCCCAGGGTCACAAATACGTGATGAAAAGCGTTTTTTCAAGCGATTTGCTGTATCCTCGAGTAAACGTTCCAGCCGCGTATGACAGCGTTGCTGCTACACGTCGAGCAATCCAAAAAATCGACACCTTTCAAACTAAGGAATCGGGTTTTATTGTGCAATAACACATACAGCGTGCCGACAACTATACTGTTTCGCATAAAAACTGGTCAGAACCACCACGTATGTACTAACCGGGAATCTAAATCCACCGGGGATCTAAATAACTTTCAATCTCCAAATCATAGCGTAGTCAATAGGGAAGTTGGTAAAGTGTACTTTCATTTATGCTTAACATGAATCCCGCATTCGGAACTGGAACCCATTAAAAATTATTATTTCTCAATAGAAGTTCACTTAGAGCTGATTCATTGCAATACTGCTGTCACAGAACGAGTGCTCAAAAAGGGCGCGCCGCCAAATTCTCGCGACGAACCGCCGGAGTGACGCCGCGAGGTCAACGAAAAAGAAAGAAAAAGAAAACAAACATCTAAAGGCTCCCCTGGCGCGCGAGCCTCTCCTCTCGGAAGCGTGGCTTCACCGACGAACCTCCTCACCCCACAACGGCGGCCGAGCAAGCACTGGAAATTTCTAGATGGAAAGGGGCGTGTTATGCCGGGTTGAGTCATCTGTCGGTAACGGCCCTCGTACAGTCTCGCGCCTTCCCCCAGCCTCCGCTGCGCATAGCGCCGACGAAATGATGAGAACTTTCTGGAATCGCGCGCGGAAGGTATTTAACCGAGCAGCCGAGATGAGAGATCAGGAGAAGACGGAAGTTAGCGCCAGAGCGCGTAGGGATTCCGCCGTCTAGTCGGCGAAGGTTTTGTCCGTAGAGACAAAGCAGGAGAAGGAGATGATTTCCACCTGAGGGGTGACGGCTCGAGCTACAGGCAAGAGTGTGTGTTTACCGCTATCGAGCGAAGACGCGGGGCAACAGCTGCGTGTGTGAAGCCGACGTGTTTCCGGCGAAGAAGTTTGAAGCTTGGAGAGAGGCTGATTGAAGACGCGAGATTTCCTGGAAGAGAAACTTCGGCGAGGTTTCCTGGAAGAGAAACTTCGAGGGCAGCGGAACGACAACAACGCTGGACTTTGAGTGAGTGATTCTCGGAAGAGTATCATCCAGACTTTCGTTCCAAGAACTTTGGACTGGATATGTTTTCTATCTCTTTAGTCTTTAAGTGTCTTGGTTGTTCAATGCATGCGACTGCATTGTAGTGCGTATTGTTGTCTGTGTCCGTTGTTTCGAGTGTGGCTGTTTGTACTGTGTAGTACGTTGTTTGATTGGTGACACATTGTATGCAACTATTGTGGAGTGTGCATTCTTGTGTATTGTTTTCGATCTGCCATTTTTGAGAATATAATTTTTGTTTTGTTTATCAACTCTCGGCTCTGACTTGTTCTTTGGGCCACAGCCGGCGTCCGCTGGCGCGCCAAAAAGGACCACTTCTAAATTGTCCACGCTTTCGTGGTGCGGTTCGGGGGGCCGATACTTCGGCCCTTGGAATTATCCCGGCGATCGCCTCCCCAATTACCGGGCCGGTGTGACAACTGCTAAAGTCGAGAACAGAATCAACGAGCAGTTGTACTAAGATATTGTACTAAGAAGAGTAGATATTGTACTAAGAAGAGTAGAGCTAACATACCATGGTACACCGCTATTATCTCTGTTTTTTCCAACGTAAACAAAAAGCTGAAATACGACCTTCACATATTTCTCAATCTTGCATAGACGCACGTAGCTATGGCGAGCGAGGCACAAGTTTGTCTTTACACCACGGCGACTCCACCCCCACAAGGACAGCTGGTATTAGAACGCCGCAGCGCCAAGTCTAATGCGCCTAAGACATGAATTACATAATGCTGGGAGAACGGGACATAGTAAACTTATAGAAAACTTTCATAGCTAAAATAACCGGACTTTTTCTTCGTCCCTCTTTCAAAGCAAAGACCACTTTCCGCAAGAATACCACAATCCAACCCCTTCCTTAAGAATAGGGAAAATACGCTTGTAGCACGGGAGCGGTGAAATACGATCTGGAATATTTTTCGCTATAACACCCACATAAGTGAAAGTAAAAAAAACACGCACCGTGATGGAAAAGTCGGTAGAATTTCGCAAAATTAAATGTTTGCCCCAGATCGCCTATCTGAATCAGCCCAAGTGGGAGCAAGCAAGCTGGAATACTCACAAATTGGCCCGCGCTTGAATAAAGAACGGTGCAGTACGCACATCAATATCACACAAGGTACCTAGTATCCCGAGTACTGCGCCCCTCTTTCTTGATTCATAGAGCTAATATAAATTCCAAGTAGGCCCATAATAATAACTGCAGGCGGCATCACCACTCCACCAGCGGCCGAAACAAACGCCCGAAGGCAGGCAAGGAACTTTCAACAAGAACGACGCTGCAGCAGCTGTACGACAGCGCGAATGCAGTTGCAAATACACCATTCACACACTATAAACGGGCGAGGGCCGCAGCGAAATAGTGCATGCCACACGGTTCTCTTGCGGAAGCACCATAGTGAAGTTGGCGACACACGGCTTGAAGTAGCCACCGTGTTAGCCGTTTTCTTTTCGTCGCTTTGCGACCACTGGAGACACAAAAGACATCTCACGCCTCAAGCCGGGTTCGCCGGCTCAGACGAGTTCCCAACGAGCTCCCAACGGTCACGGCTTATGTTTTCGTTGGCCGCAGGTGCGTGCGATTTCGTGGCGTGGTTCGTAATAGCCATTAGAGTGACATAGTAACCTCCTCCTCCTATTATTTCTTCCTTTGCGCGCAAGTGAAGAGGGGGCAGAAGAGAAGGCTAGAAGATATGGGTAGATACTCTCCTCTCCTCTTCTCCTCTTATGGAATACTAACCGAACTTGTCGTCAGTAAGTCTATATAATGCCCTCTCTGCTTCTGCTGTTCTCCTTCCGCATCTGCTGTTCTCCTTCTGCATCTGCTGGGCGCACGAAAGGCACTCTCTCTCTGGCTTCCGCTGATGGACGTTAGCTATTCGTGGTAGCGCGTTCATTGTTTAGCTATCTTGGTTCAGCCGTGCGCCCTAGTGTTGTAGAATATTTTGAAAAATGGTGATATCAACACCTAGAATACTGAAGGTAATCTTCCTAAGCATTATGGTTCCGTGTTCAAGCCGAACGAATGAGGCATACATATATAAGTTAAATGAGGCACATTTATAATCACAAAATCACAGGCTCACCACTGCTGAAAATGGCCGTGGCATCAGGAGACAGCTGCACTAAGCTTCACCGTAAAGAGAAGAAATGACATCAACTTCCTCCGAAGAGGCATGTAAGATCTACCGAGAAACACCCACCCTGAATTTCATCTCAATCACCCGAAACAAAGAGCCAAGGAGCTACAGTGCACCTATGGTCAAGAAGTAGGAGTTCATTGTGTGGACGACGACGCCTACACCATCAAACATTGCTATGACCTTGCTGTCGTGAACAGTGAGATCTAGATTGTTTTTAAGAGCAATACTCGCGGAGTTTTGGTTTTCATGTAGGTTTCTTTACAGCTTGTCTGATTATTCACGCTGATTCTTGCATCAAGACCCAGTAAAGTTAACAGCCTATTTAGCTATAGTAAGACCTACATTAGAATATGCAAGTATCATATAGGGCCCTTATCAGAACGGACTAATCAATCAAGCTGAGTGAGTTGCTGACCGGCAGGTCGCGGGATCGTATCCCGGTTGTGGTGGCTGCATTTTCGATAGAGGCGAAAATTTTGTAAGCCCATGTGCTCAGATTTGGGTGCACGTTAAAAAAACCCCAGGTGGTAAAAATTTCGCCACTACGGTGTCTCTCATAATCATATGGTGGTTTTGGGACGTAAAGCCCCACATATCAATCAATCAAATTGAGCGAGCACAAAGAAGAGCGGCTCGATTTATTCTTTTAGGATACTCTTGAACTATTTCTGTAACAAAGATGTCGCAACAACTAAACTTATACCCACCCTTTTAGAACACCGTCGTGTAGCCAGACTGAAATTCTTGTTTTGCTTTCTCAAAATACGTTTAACTTTGATGTAGCGCAGTACCTCGTTCCGCGACCTGTCCAGAATCTACGAAGTGACTACCACAGCAACTTTCAAATCCCCAAATTTCGTATGAACACATACACATACTCTCATTTTCCTAGTACCATAAAAGACTGTACGGAATTGTGAAACGTTAAAAAAATTTCATATTCAGAACTATAAAAAATTTTGTGTGTAAATCTTTGTGAATGCTAGATTTTTTTGTTTCATTGAATGTACCGAATCACACAAATCTCTTGTGACATCTATTGTGATGCTTAATGTTCTGTAGTGAATGGTGTATGGTTATTGCAGGGGGTGGATAAAAAATGTGATGGAATTTTTTTGTATTTTTTTCGCTTGTGCATTGCTTCTTTATGCTCGGCATGATAGTTATGTCATATTTTATTCACTGTTTACATGTGATTACACATTGTGGTTTTTTTTTTCATTTTTTGTATAAGGTGTTCCTTGCTATTTCATCTAAAGAATGATTAGATTCATGTCCGACCCTTGTAACGGCCCAATCAGCCAACAGCGCTTGGAAATAAACAAATGAATGAAATAAATAAATAAAAATATTTTACAAAATATAAAAATTTTACTGATGTGTTGAAAAGTTCGTTTGGACAATGAATATGCTTGTGAATATTGTAAACATTTTTTACGGTTGCTTGATGCGATGGTGATTTCACTACATAGTAATATTATTTCTGAAAAAAACAAAACGCAATACACAGCAGTTTCTATAAATATGAAACGTTATGCATTGATTGCTCAAATTTTCAATAGGTAGGTAATTTGCTACTTAAAAACGCCTGTTTAGCTGATTTATAATAATTTTTAGGCACTGCAGTCTGAATACACGCTATTTATCGGTAAGGTGGGCGTGCAATTTTTTTTTTCGCAAGAACTGCCAACAGATAAACGTATTTGCAATAGCCGTCCCCGCAACCTATTTGACCCTAAAAAACCGCAAACAAAAGCACTCCCAAATAACAGTAGAAGAAACTCCAGACCTTCGCACGAGAATGCTCAAACCAAAACTGAAACCACTGGGGCACGATGGCAAGGCCGGAAAAAGAACCTTGTGATAGTTTAATGCCGGCCGCTAGCAGAGCAAGGAGTCATGTGGCCCACATGGTTCAATGCGAGTTCCCGCTTTTTACGTTTACTATGTTACTCTTCGGGGCTACATGGGCGGAAGCCCATGTCGCACCATATCACCTCCGCCTCTCTAGCTTTCCCTTCAGTGCCAAGAAAAGTTGTCGCCGATTATACCGGAAAGAAAGAGGTTGAGGTAAGGAAAGCCGCAACTTCTGCAGCCCTTGAGCTCAGCGCCTGTGGCGGTAGGGTATCAAAAGATGTCTGTTTAGAAAAAAGGGCTACCGACTTAGAGCACTTGGTACTCTACTATGGGAGAGCGTAAAGCCATCCCGAGAAAAAAAAGGGGAGGGGGAATTAGTAAAAAGGGGTAACGAATTAGAGTACAGGGTACTCTACTATGGGAGAGCTTAAAGCCGTCCCGAGAAAGTGACGCAAGACACACAGAGTGCTATGGTATATCGCCCTACGCGGTCTCTTTCCTCGAAACCTGCGTACAAGACCACAACACATAAGCTGGTTCTTGGCCGAACAAGTTACAAATATATGATTTATCGAGTAGCTGGTATTCTTTATTACTGGTACCACTGAATTCCTAGTACATAATGCATTAAAGCTTTATTTGAAATTCTCAATAGCAACTCTGACTGTGCTCTTCGAAACGCCAGCCATTGGTGAGTTTCGTCGCCACCATGTTCGTGGCGCGTGTTTGGCCGTCGAGCGCGCGCTCCTCCTCCGCTTGCCGTTGCCGCATGGTGGCGCTGCGCGAGTAGACTAGGGGCTTTAAGACTACGGGATGCTCGCGCTGAACGGCCGCACATATTTGGAAGCTTACAAGCTCGTGTTTTCATGCGAGTCGATTTGCAGTCGTGCTTCTTGACGGCTTCAAGGATGCAGGGAGGATGAAAAGTAACACGCACATAGCGGCGCGCTGTTTTCATCGGGCTCTGTCTGGCCGTGCTACCGGTTCGATATAAGCGTTCGAGTTTTATAGCATTTGCGTTTTATTTTATTTTTCACGCTATTGTAGCCCGATTATTTGCATGGCTCAGTGTAATAATACTGCTGTGTACCACTCTGCATATCTGACGAACAAAAAGAAACAAATTGTCTTTTTTTTCATTTCTCATGAAAAAAATGGCAGCATATCCACGGAGTAAATGATGGAGAGTGGGGCGAAGCATTTATCCATTTGTTCGTTCTTGCTTCCGTCCATCCATGCGTCCGTCTATGTGACCGTCCGTGCGTCCATTCGCCCGTCCGTGCGTGCGTCCATACATCCGCCCCTGCGTCCTCCGTCTGTGTGTCAGTTCGTCCACCTATTCAACACTCCAAGTACTACCATCTCGCATCTTTTCATCATATATTCCTCATATGGAAGCACCGTAATCCAGCGGACATTCCAAGGACTAAACGAGAGGAGGCACACGCACACTTTCTGACGGCTTGCGCTTCGTGTCTACTTCTCACCTTTAACCACCTCGAGTTTATGGTATATACTAGTTCACTGTATTCGTGGCACTGCGGCCCAACGCTCGCTAAACCATTCAAAAAACCAAGGAGGTTACACCCAGCGAGTATAACGTAGCAGCCCTTTTTTATCATAGTGCTCAATGTACATGCCAATGGCTGCTAAGGGGTAATGAGAGACAGGAGAGTTTGGCTTTTAGTGAACGCGCACGCTGCGATTTTTTTAATGTTCAACAACGCACAGAAGAAATCTCCCACCGGCATCACCTTTGAGGTCAAAATCTAAGACTGGTTACACACTACGACTACGAGGAACAAAGGGTGTCGCTATAAGGAGCTTCGCCCCTAAAACATTCCAGTCCTCTTATGGATTCACCTGAGACGACTTGTTTGTTTGATTGTTTGTTTGTTTGTTTTGAAAAGTGGTTTATTGGTGTGTATTGCGACGGTGGCCCTACGACGAAAACACGATCGGGACAGTGCAACGGTCAAGCAGATGGCAGCGACGATCAGCACGAGGCGAGCGAAAGAAGCCCAGTACCCAAGCCGTGGCGATGTTGCTTGCCAACGATGCGTTTTCTTCCTCACAATTTTCCCCCACCGAAAAAGAGCCATCCTGGCGTCCTAAGAGTCTGGAGGCAGAAGGATATCACATGGCTTCAGGCGGGCGACGTGGACGATGTCACGTCCACGCCGGCGCATGTCGTCAGATGGGGAAAGTGGCTCAATGAGAAAATTCACCGGCGAGGTTTGCTCCAAAACGCGGTATGGACCCTCGTACTTCGGGACGAGTTTTGAGGAAAGGCCGAGGTTTCGGTAAGGAACAGCCAGCCATACAATTGATTCCGGGGAATAGCTGTGGCTTCGTGTTCTCGTGTTCTCGAGAACTTAGTAGTTCTCGAGGAACACCATGTCGTAGTATCAATCGATGGAGGACGAAGGACGCTACGTCCCGCGCAGTGGCACTTAGAAGGGCGGCGGTCTAAGCGTAGCGTGTTAAATGGTTCACAGCGACTATCAGTATCCACCGATTTTCATCTGATGCTGTTGGTAGAGGGCCCTAGAGATCAATTCCGAACCGATAGAAAGGTTTGGCAGGGCACGGAAGCGGTTGAAGCGCACCGAACGAGTGGAAAGGCGGTGATTTGCGGCGTTGACAGTCGGGGCAGCCCATAACAAATTTTCGAACAAAACTATACATTCCGCGCCAGTATACACTATGGCGAATGCGTTCGTAAGTTTTGAAAACTCTGGCATGGCCACATTGGGGACCGTAGTGAAAGGTTGCATATTTGTGATCGCAAGCAGCGGGGAACAACCAAGAGCCACTTACGACCTTCAGGGGCGTAGTTGCGTCGAAGTATCAGCCGATCACGAATGACGAAATGAGCAGCTTGACGTCGGAAAGATCGTGATACCGCAGTGGTTGACGATCCAGAGAGACAGTCAAAAAGGGAAGCGATCCATGGGTCCTTGTGTTGTTCACTGGCAAAGGAGTCGAGGTCGAGGGATGCGACGGAGTTGGTACCAATGGTTCCGCAGGCCGAAACGGGAGGTAAAGGCGAATGGGACAGGGCGTCGGCGTCAGAATGTTTGCGTCCACTGCGATAGATCACGTGAATGTCGTACTCCTGGATTTGCAGCGCCCACCGAGCTAGGCTGCCAGAAGGATCTTTCAATGTGGCGAGCCAACAAAGTGCATGGTGGTCCGTTACCAGGTCGAATGGGCGACCGTACAAATAAGGGCTGAACTTGCGAAGCACATACACTAGCGCTAAACACTCTTTTTCAGTGACGCTGTAATTGGCCTCAGCTTTAGTGAGCGTGCGACTCGCATAAGCAACGACGTATTCGGAGTAGCCCGGCTTGCGTTGGGCGAGGACAGCACCAAGACCAACCCCGCTATAGTGTCTGTGTGGACTTCCGTTGAAGCTGTTGGGTCGAAACGCCGAAGAATAGGAGCAGATGTTACCAGACTACGGAGCGTGGCGAACGCGTCGTCGCAGTCAGGAGACCAAAATGAAAGGTCTGCATCAACACGTAGGAGGTTGGTCAGTGGTGACATGATCGACGCAAAATTTCGAACGAAGCGCCGGAAGTATGAGCATAGTCCGATGAAACTGCGTAATTCTTTCAGCGTATTAGGTTTCAAGAACTCGGCGACTGCTCGCAGTTTTGCAGGGTCGGGTAGAACACCATGCTTGAACACGATGTGCCCTAGGATGGACAGCTCTCGCGCGGTGAAGCGGCACTTTTTAAGGTTCACTTTGAGCCCAGCGTTGGTTAACACGTCAGAACCAGTTGGAGCCGAAGCAGATGTGAAGGAAAATCGGAAGAGAAAACGACAATGTCGTCGAGGTGGCATAGACACACAGACCACTTCAGTCCACGCAGTGTGTTGTCCATGAGTCATTCAAACGTGGCAGGCGCATTACAAAACCCAAAAGGCATTACGTTAAATTGATACAGGCCATCTGGTGTAATGAACGCAGTTTTCTGGCGATCAGCTTCTGTCATAGGAACCTGTCAGTATCCAGATCGTAAGACTAAGGAGGAGAAGAATTTGGCTCCTTGGAGGCTGTCAAAGGCGTCATCGATGCGCGGTAATGGATAGACGTCTTTCCGCGTCACCTTGTTCAATCGCCTGTAGTCGACGCAAAACTCGAATCGATCCGTCCTTCTTTCGAACTAGATTGACAGGAGATGCCGAAGTACTGTGCGATGGTTGAATAACGCGATGACGTAGCATCTCTTCGACCTGGTCGTTGATGACGTGACGTTCTGCAGCAGAGAAACGGTACGGTCTTTGACGCAATGGCTGGTGCGAGCTGGTGTCAATGTAGTGGTGCACTGTGGAAGTACGACCCAATTGCGGCTGAGAAACGTCGAATTAAATCGCGAAGTGCTGGAGGAGATTAAGAAGCACGGCGCGTTCTTGAGCACTTAAGGTGTCAGCGATGGAACTCGATGTCACTTAACGAGCGCTAAAAACGGGCGCGCCGCCAAATTCTTGCGATAACGCACCGGAGAAACGCGGCGAGGTCAACAAAAAAAGAAAAAAAAGAAAAGAGAAAACAAGCATCCAAGGCTCCCCGGGCGCGCGACGCCTCTCCTCTCGGAAGCGTGGCTTCGCCGACGAACCTCCTCACCCCACAGCGGCGGCCGGGCAAGCGCTAGAAATTTCCAGAAGGAAAGGGGCGTGTATGCCGGAGTGAGTCATCTGTCGGGGACGGCCCCCGTACAGTCTCGCGCCTCTCCCCAGCCTCCGCTGCGCATCGCGCCGACGAAATGACGAGAACCGTCTGGAATGTCGCGCGCAAGGTATTTAACCGAGCAGCCGAGATGAGAGATCAGGAGGAGAGGGAAGTGAGCGCCAGAGCGCGTAGGGATTCCGCCGTGTAGTCGGCGAAAGTTTTGGTCCGTAGGGACGAAGCCGGAGATGAAGAGGATTTCCACCTGAGGGGTGAAGGCTCGAGCTACAGGCAAGAGCGTGTGTTTACCGCTATCGAGCGAAGACGCGTGGCAACAGCTGCGTGTGTGAAGCCGACGTGTTTCCGACGAAGAAGTTTGAAACTTGGAGAGTGGCCAATTGAAGACGCGAGGTTTCCTGAAAGAGAAACTTCGGGACAGCAGAACGGCAACAACGCTGGACTTTGAGTGAGTGATTCTCGGAAGAGTATCATTCAGACTTTGGTTCCAAGGACTTTGGACTGAATAGGTTTTCTAATCTCTTTAGTCTTTAAGGGTCTTGGTTGTTCAATGCATGCGACTGCATTGTAGTGTGTACTGTTGTCTGTGTCCGTTGTTGGAGTGTGGCTAATTGTACTGTGTAGTACGTTGTTTGGTGACGTTTTGTACATAACTATTGTGGAGTGAGCTTATTTGTGTATTGTTTTTCTGATCTGCCATTATTGAGAATATAATTTTGCTTGTTTTTCAACTCTCGGCTCTGACTTGTTCTTTGGGCCACAGCCGGCGTCTGCTGGCACGCCAATAAGGACCACTTCTAAATTGTCCACGCTTTCGTGATGCGGTTCGGGGGGCCGATACTTCGGCTCTTGGAATTAGCCCGGCGATCGCCTCCCTAATTAATGGGACCGGTGTGACAATTAATCTGGCGTCCGCGAAACAGGACCTTTTGGTGCACAGTGTGTCCAAAGTAGTGAGAAAGAGCCTCGAGTTGTTGATAGTGCTATCGGAAGGATTTTGTGTGTTGTTCAGTGTTCTCGTTAACGAGTGCAGGGGAGTGTTCCGATAGACTGATCTAGGCAGATACTTTTTGCACGCGGCAAGGTTTTATTTGCGAGACACAATGGATCTCGAAAAGTTAGTTGCTCTTGGTGAGAAGATGGGTCTTTCTGGCGCCGAACTACGGAAGTGGGTAAGCCAGAAGGAGAAAGAGGCGGTGGAGAGAGAGAGGTTGGCAGCGGAGAGAGCCAAGGAAGAAAAAGCCGCTGAGTTAGAACGAGAGAGGTTGGCAGCTGAGAGGGCCAAGGAAGAAAAAGCAGCTGAGTTGGAACGAGAGAGGTTGGCAGCTGAGAGAGCGAAGGAAGAAAGAGAGCAACAATTGAAGTTGGAGAGAGAAAAGCTGGCAGCTGAAAGGGCGAGAGAAGAAAGAGAGGCAAAGGAGCGACCGCTGAAAGAAGAAAGAGAGGCAAAGGAGCGACAGCTGAAAGAAGAAAGAGAGGCAAGGGAGCGACAGCTGAAAGAAGAAAGAGAGCTGCAATTGAAGTTGGAGCTGGAGAAAGAAAGACTGGCAGCTGAGAGGGCGAAAGAAGAAAGAGAGGAAAGGGAACGGCAGCGGCAGCACGAGATGGAACTCGAGCGGCTCCGTTTGCAACAGCGAAGTGAAACTCCCGTCCAAGCTAGAGTTGAGAGCAGCGAACGGGAAGATCACGGCTTCCGCTTGAACCCAAGCAAGCTGCTCGTAGCGTTCGATGAAAGGAAGGACTACCTAGACGCGTACCTCCACAGATTTGAGACGATTGCGAAGAGCCAGAATTGGCCAGAACAGCAATGGGCAACTGCTTTGAGTACTTGCTTGAGTGGTGAAGCGCTCAGTGTGTACGGTAGGCTGACGCCGACCGATGCAGCCAACTATGCCAAGGTGAAAGCTGATTTGCTGAAGCGATTTAGATTTACTGTGGAAGTATTCCGGGACAGATTTCGGACAGGGAAGCCAGCTGATGGTGAGACGGCTACGCAGTATGCCGCCCGACTGTGCCATTATTTCGACAGATGGATTGAACTTTCAGGGACAGCGCAGGAGTACGATGAACTTAGAGAGCTCCTAATTAGAGAACAATTTCTTACTAGTTGCCACCCAAGCCTGTCGCTGTATTTGAAAGAGAGGAAGGCTGAGTCACTTGAAGGAATGCTTGAATTGGCTGATCAATTCTTGGAAGCGCAAGGTGGAACTAATTTGGCCAAGGTCAAGAAGGATTGTCCCGATGATTCGAAGAAATTGGCTCCCGAAGAAAAGAAGCGTGCACCAGAGAGCATTCCACGATGTTTTCTGTACAACCGAGTGGGTCATCGCGCAAAAAACTGTCGAACGATCTTTACGAGCCCTACGGTAGTAAAATGTTTCAAGTGTGGTCACACTGGGCACAAAGTAGACGCTTGTCGGAACGGTGTGAGTCAAACTCACCAGGTATCCTGTGTGCAAGTGGCACCGAAATCTGATAATAATGCCGTCACCGATGGATTCGTAGAGTTGCAAAATGGGGAGAAAATTCCTATTATGGGTGCTGTAATGTCAAAACAGCCAACCAGTGTTACGAAAGGAATGCCAACGCTGCCTGGAAAAGTTGCGGACAAAAAGATTATGGTGTTAAGAGATACCGGTAGCTCCACTGTTATCGTGCGGAGAGATTTGGTACGGGAAAGTGAGTTAACAGGCAAAACGAAACCGGTTTGCTTAATTGACCGTACAGTTCGGATGCTCCCCGAAGCAGAAATTGAGGTTGAAACCCCGTACTTCAGTGGGAAGGTTACTGCTCTATGCATGACGAACCCCTTTACGACCTTGTCATCGGAAACATCGCCGGGGCGCGAGGACCGAATGATTCGGAATGTTTGGGAGAAGACCCTAAGATAGAGTCCTCGCCAACCCAGCGACCGCGAGATACAGTGGAGGAGCATCCCGTGACGGATCTCACTAGAGCCCAAGGTGAAGCCGCGGCGCAAGAGACAGCGAAGGAGAAGACGATCGTGTCGAATAAGTTCACGTGCTGGGCAACTAGACGTACGTCGGCACGACCCCAACCGACCGACAGTGTAATGGTGACGGAATTGGCCAGACAAGCCCAATGCCATGACATGAACGAGCTGGTAAATAAACAGATAGGACCCGTTGAACGTTATGACCCGTTAACGGTGTCGGAAGTGACAACGATGGCTGAGACGCCGCCTCAGATATCGTCGTTGGAAAGGGCTCGCCGAAAAAGAACGTGGAAACACAAGAAGAGATCAAGCGAGCACCGCAAGAAAGGGCGCAAGCGCCGCTCGGAATGAACCGGATAGGTGTCGAGGTCGATACAGAATGTGTTTGGCAGTGCTGAGTGCCATATGTTGTGTTAATGTTGTGTTATTTTGTGTCTCAAGTGTCGAAGTGTCTGTATTGTGTTGTGATGTATAGTGTTGTATAATTGTTGTAATGAGAGAACTTTGTACGTTTGTATTGTTTGGAATGAGTGATGAAGTGTTGTAGTCATGTATCTGTGGCTATATTTCCTGTGTTGTGGAATTGAACTACAATGTAAGATTGTATTGAGCGATCTATTGCGAATGTGAAGTGTCGTGAGCGACGGTTTGTGTTACAGTCTTTCAGAGTGTGTGGTGACTGTTCGCGCTCGTTTGTGTGGTTTTGAATATTATGAGATAATATTCTTAAAGTGGGGGGCAGTGTCACAGAACGAGCGCTAAAAACGGGCGCGCCGCCAAATTCTTGCGATAACGCGCTGGAGAAACGCGGCGAGGTCAACAAAAAAAGAAAAGAGAAAACAAGCATCCAAGGCTCCCCAGGCGCGCGACGCCTCTCCTCTCGGAAGCGTGGCTTCGCCGACGAACCTCCTCACCCCACAGCGGCGGCCGGGCAAGCGCTAGAAATTTCCAGAAGGAAAGGGGCGTGTATGCCGGAGTGAGTCATCTGTCGGGGACGGCCCCCGTACAGTCTCGCGCCTCTCCCCAGCCTCCACTGCGCATCGCGCCGACGAAATGACGAGAACCGTCTGGAATGTCGCGTGCAAGGTATTTAACCGAGCAGCCGAGATGGAAGATCAGGAGGAGACGGAAGTGAGCGCCAGAGCGCGTAGGAATTCCGCCGTGTAGTCGGCGAAGGTTTTGGTCCGTAGGGACGAAGCCGGAGATGAAGAGGATTTCCACCTGAGGGGTGAAGGCTCGAGCTACAGGCAAGAGCGTGTGTTTACCGCTATCGAGCGAAGACGCGTGGCAACAGCTGCGTGAGTGAAGCCTACGTGTTTCCGACGAAGAAGTTTGAAACTTGGAGAGTGGCCAATGAAGACGCGAGGTTTCCTGGAAGAGAAATTTCGGGACAGCGGAACGGCAACAACGCTGGACTTTGAGTGAGTGATTCTCGGAAGAGTATCATTCAGACTTTGGTTCCAAGGACTTTGGACTGAATAGGTTTTCTAATCTCTTTAGTCTTTAAGGGTCTTGGTTGTTCAATGCATGCGACTGCATTGTAGTGTGTACTGTTGTCTGTGTCCGTTGTTCGAGTGTGGCTAATTGTACTGTGTAGTACGTTGTTTGGTGACGTTTTGTACGTAACTATTGTGGAGTGAGCTTATTTGTGTATTGTTTTTCTGATCTGCCATTATTGAGAATATAATTTTGCTTGTTTATCAACTCTCGGCTCTGACTTGTTCTTTGGGCCACAGCCGGCGTCTGCTGGCGCGCCAATAAGGACCACTTCTAAATTGTCCACGCTTTCGTGGTGCGGTTCGGGGGGACGATACTTCGGCTCTTGGAATTAGCCCGGCGATCGCCTCCCTAATTAATGGGACCGGTGTGACACTCGAGAAGGTGTCACTCGACGAGCCTTCAAGTGGGGAAAGGGCATGTAGTTCGGTCGAGGCGCTACTGCACGATTCATCTGGCATGTTAAGGAATAAAGAAAAATCAAGGTACTCCGCTCGACCGAGACATTCACCGGCAAGTAGCGTAAGCGGTGCAGGAAGGTGGTTGTGGACGAAAATACTGCTTCCGCCAGCAGTGACGTCAAATGCAGCGAAAGGCAAAGAAACAACTCTGCGGCTCATGAAAATGTCGGAAGGTGTAAACATTACCGTAGCATCGTTATAGTCATCGCAGCGAACCGGGACAATGGCAAGAGAGGCTGGCGGAGTTTCAGTGTCCTCACGCACGACGAGTTTTAGTGACCGCTGAAGGGTTTCGTGCAAAGGATCGTCACACAGGTGCGAAAATTCAACTTCAGCGCGTGCGTAGTCGATGATGGCATGATGATTTGACAGAAAGCCCCACCCGAGGATGACGTCATGCGAGCACACCGAAAGGACTATGAACTCGACAACGTACGTAGAGCCTTGGATGAATATGCGGGCCGTACAGGTGACGAGAAGTCAAACTGGTTGTGCGCTAGCCGTACGAAGCGATAGTTCAGATAGCGGCGTGCTCACTTTGCGTAGGGAGTGGCAGAGCTGGGCGGCTATAACAGATTGATTGATATGTGGGGTTTAACGTCCCAAAACCACTATATGATTATGAGAGACGCCGTAGTGGAGGGCTCCGGAAATTTAGACCACCTGGGGTTCTTTAACGTGCACCCAAATCTGAGCACACGGGCCTACAACATTTCCGCCTCCATCGGAAATGCAGCCGCCGCAGCCGGGATTCGAACCCGCGCCCTGCGGGTCAGCAGCCGAGTACCTTAGCCACTAGACCACCGCGGCAGGCGGCTATAACAGAAACGGTAGCATCTGTGTCAACGAGGGCAAAGGTAGAAACACAATCGACAGATATGGCGACGACGTTAGCAGGTGAAGTGCGAGGACTTGAGCATTTCGACGACGGCGCAGTTCTCGCCTCTGGAACGGCGGCGTTGAGTTTTCCCGGTCGGAGTAAGCGGGTCGGGGACGCATTGGGGAGAGTGATTGCCCGCGAGGAGACGGCGAGCGGGAAGAGTGAGTCGGAGCTGGGGGCTGGGGTGACCGAGACTCGGGAAGGTTAGTAATATCCATACTGCGGTGTAGGGAGCAGGTATAGGGAGCAGGTAGGTGCATGTGCTGTGGGTCATACGGTAACGGCCGAGTAGCGGCGTGGAGTGGTTGAAAGCGACGGCGACGATACCGTGCCGCGTGTCCTGGAGTACTGCAGCCGTAGCAGATTGGTCGATTGTCAGGAGTGCGCCAGGAATTGCTGACTCGTGGTGCGGCCCAAGGTGTCGAAAAAGAGGCGGAGTGGGGAGCAACTGAAGACATGGGTGAGAAATGCTGCTGGCGGGGTCTGCTGCGTATCACCTGGGCATACGTAAGAGGCGCGGCCACGGGCTGCATAGCCGGCGCATGGGCAACAGGCATGGCCACAGGCTGCTTGTGGGCAGCGACGGGAACAGTCTGAGCTACCTCTTCGGCAATAACTTCGCGGAGTGGTGAGGGCAGACGAGAGGATGGCGGCTGCTGCGTGAAGGGAATCAACGACAGTTGCCGAGCTACTTCTTCACGCACGAAGCCTTTAATCTCTTGCAGGGTTGGTGAATGGTCGGGAACGGAAGTGAGATGCGAGAGCGAGTCGGCGTGTGAGGAAAGTGGCCGAGTCAGGGCGCGCTGCTTCCTCAACTCGTCGAAACTTTGACACAAAGTGACAAGTTCCGCAATGGTGGCAGGATTACGGGCCAAGAGCATCTGAAATGCGCCGTTATTTATTCCTTTTAGGATGTGCTGAATCTGCTCCGACTCGGGAATGTTGGTGTTCACACGGTTTCAAAGACCAATAATGTCTTCGATGTAGCTGGTGAACGATTCCGTTGGCTTCTGTGCGCGAGTCCGCAAGCGTTGTTCGGCTCTGGACTTGCGGACAGCGGGTCGGCCAAAAACGTCAGCAAAAGACGTTTCAAAGATGGACCACGTCGTAATGTCTTTCTTGTGGTTGTTATACCACATTTCGGCCGCGTCAGCGAGGTAAAAGATGACGTTAGTCAACTTGTCCGCGTCATCCCACTTGTTGTTTGTGCTCACCAGTTCGTAGTTGGTGAACCAGTCTTCCACGTCGGTCTCATGAGCTCCGCTAAAGACCTTTGGCTCTCGTGAGCGAAGAATGCCGGGGTTACTGGAGGATGGAGTGGAAGAGTCAGGTTGCGCTTTGTTGGTGGCCATGATGGGAGGTAGCGTTCGGTTGCGCAGCTCCAGGTTTAGGCGACGGCGAATGGCAGCACCCAGGTTCAAGCGACTGGGAATGTCAGCACCCTCCACCAATTGAAAAGAGGTTTATTGGCGTGTATTGCGACGGTGGCCATACGACGAAAACACGATCGGGACAGTGCAACGGTCAAGCAGATGCCGGCGACGATCAGCACGAGGCGAGCGAGAGAAGCCCAGTACCCAAGCGGTGGCGATGTTGCTTGCCAACGATGCGTATTCTTCTTCACAGTTTGTTTGTTTGTTTGTTTGTTTGTTTTTTGTTTGTTTGTTTGTAGCCTGGAACCCATGGCACATACCCACTCTGAGGGATTGGTCAAGAAAACGTTTAGTATCCTACAGACGGTAACTGCACTATTGCTTACAAAAAAATGTACGAAAAAGTTGTAGAAGGAAGACATTATTAAAAAAGCAAAGAGTCAGAGAGTGAGGAAAAATAATAAAATATTTACTAATATAATAACTATACCTTGATTTTGGGAGCCAACCAGACTGCTGATTGTGCCAAACATGAGTAATTTTGGATGTGTGTCTCTCATTTATTGACATTTCAAAAATTACTTCCCGACTCTTCTTTTTTTGAGTATTTGTTAAAGTGGGCCTTATGACGAAGTACGGTTAATGTCTGGATGAAATTGCACACCGCATCAAATACGTCTCAGTGGCAATTTCCCAAAACAGAGGCACCAAAATTTAGAACAGTTTCAGTAGGTAAATTTAAACCTATAGCTTCGCAGACGGAATAGCTAGACGTTTTTTCCTAATTACTGCGTAGGTACGGCATGAAACAAAACAATGTTCAATAGTTTGCAATTCTTCGAAGAACGGACAGAGAGGGGAGATTGTCAAACCAGCTCTGCGTAAATAAAAATGTAATGGGGGAACACGGCGCCGGAATATGGAGATAATAACTTAAAAGTGTTTTTTCGACGGGCTCCACGAAGATTTGCATATAATTTTACACGACTGAAAAGCAAAACCTATCCTCATTTTTCTTTCGATTCAATGAACTAAATGTTTCCTACTATCCTCCGGGATATTTCTGCGCCCAGCATAGGTTTCCTACTGCCTCAAGGATTGGAGACAAAGCTAGCTTTCTGCCCCTCAACTGATTCTGCGCTGCCCTCATTATCGGCCCATTTCAACCAAGCGAAGATGTTATAAGATGCCATCAGAATATGTGACCTTCCGATACGTGACAAACATTTTTATGATCTGTGACGTCATATGATGACGCTTTCACGTAATGAATCCTTGCATCACTCGTGCTCACGCCTTCGACGCGAGAAGACGCCGGACGCCGCCGGTGATCAATTTTCGCTTCTGATGAGACATTTAAAGCTATCGCCTTAATGCTTTGTACGTCTGTATCTCCGTGAAATTGCAGCTTCCGCTGGCATTCGGGCGAGCGTGCTTGTAGTAATCAGGCAGAACAGTTGGTCTTCTAATAAATATTCGTACTACGCTCTAATTTGCAGCCGTCCTTTATAACCCGAGTATTTTATATATAATGAGCAGTTGCGGCTGAAGACTACCCGTCACGTTTGGCAACATGGCAATTGGAATCACTAAGCGAGAGAGCGCTGCATCCGAACAGTCAACAAATGAATCTATCAGTAGCAACGCTGGCTCTCGATGGCTGCCGAGTGCAACGCCAACATTACGTCCCGAAGCTGAATGGTAGCCCATGGGCACCACACAGCCACGTGGCGTCTACTCTGCTCGCTACCAAATTGAGATGCTAGAGGGAAGCAGAGAGAAACAGAGCTGAGCAGTCGGATATTAAGGCTACAACAATCCGTCCACGAATGCACAAACAAGCTCAAGCAACTGACCACAGGCCACATTTTTCATGCCTGTCACCTTGGCTGAAGCTGAGAGTCGGCATCAGACTTCAGACTTTAACCGCGCCTGTTCAAATCACATGCAACGATCGCAGAAATCGCACTGCATATAGAGATGTTCTTGTTTATTTCACGATTATTTCATTCTTCAAGCTCTCCAATGGTGAAATCACCTGCAAGATTTTTTTTTATATTTACTGACACATACTTTTTCTCGGTGGCAACACATGTCACGCTTTGCGAAGGGAACGGATGATGACCTATATCCCTGGAAGGAGTCTAGTGACATATTGTGCTATTTAGTGCATGAAATCCAGGCTTGCGCACAATGGGCTACGCCACTAGAGAGTAGCAAGCATCGGTGAACATCAGGCACCCAAGCTTTAACTATTAGCTTCTAACAAAGGCTTCCCTGAAAAATCTACTTTCATATATTCAAAAGAGCAAGTCTCGGTCTATCGAGCGCCACGGTGACAAAATGATCTTCCGCAGATTACTTGCATGAGCTATCTGGTATCGGCCTAGCTAGCCGACGACGCGCGAGCGCATCGACCAAGTAGTCACGAACGACTCAAGCCTTTGAAATGAGCTAAATGCTCGAAACAACAAGTGCTTCATGCTTCTCGTTTCAAAGTTTCCATTACACCTTAAACAATGCGATTACAGCCGAAAACCAAGCGGTACTGCAACTTCGAATGCATCCGTGGCATTCGTTTGCGCGAGGGATGACACGGCGTCATCTCTACTCCAGTTGCGGAGCCTGGCTGCGAAACGTCACACCGACGGCCGCTACTCATTGAAATCCGCTCCTTCACCCTGGCACCGAAAAAATAGAGGAGGCGCTGTCTTGGCCAAACCTATCGGATCTGGTCGGTTAAAAAGATTTTAGGTGATGAATACGGCACGGTCTGATGAAAATTTGCTCTTTGAACGCAAGAAAAAAAATGGCAGCATATTGACGGAGTGAATGATGGAGAGTGGGGCGAAGCATTCGTCCGTCCATGCGTCCGTCTGTGTGACCGTCCATGCGTGTGTTCTTGCGCCCGTCTCTGCGTTAGTTCATGCATCCGCCCCTGCGTCCGTTCATGCGTCCATCCATGCATCTGTCGTTCGTCCATCTATTCAACACTCCAAGTCCCACCATCTCGCATCTTTTTATCATATATTCCCCATACAGAAGCAACGCCATTCAGTGGTCATTTCAAGGACTAAACGAGAGGTGGCACACGCACACTTTCTTACGGCTTGCGCTTCGGGTCTACTTCCCACCTTCAACCACCTTGAGTTAGTTCATGGTATATACTAGTTCACTGTATTCATGGCACTGCGGCCCAGTGCTCGCTAAACCTTTCTAAACCAAAGATGTTACGCCCAGCGAGTATAACGTAGCAACCTTTTCCTGTCAGATAGTGCTCAAAGTACATGCCAGTGGCTGCATATGTGAAATGAGAGACAGGAGGATTCAGCTTTTAATTTCTTACGGCTTGCGCTTCGTATCTGCTTCCCCCCTTTAACCACCTCGAATTCATTCATGGTATATACTAGCTCAATGCATTCATGGCCCTACGGCTCAACGCTCGCCAAACCTTTCTAAAACTAAGGAGGTTACACCCAGTGAGTATAATGTAGCAACCCTTTTTTGTCCGATAGTGCTCAATGTACATGCCAACGGCTGCTAATGGGGATCGCAGCGTGCGCGTTGACTAAAAGCCGAATGCTCCTGTTTCTCATTCCCCATTAGCAGCCATGGGCATGTACATTGAGCACTATTTTTTTATTGTTACACAATTACGCACAGAAGAAATCTCTAACCGGCAATACCTTGGAGGTCAAATGTTATACCTATTTCGGGTATGTGCCACTGGTGGTTACGTACTACGAGGGACGCACAATGCACGCCGTGGTTTCCCGCCTTTTTTGGCGTGCGGTTAATGCTGGTTTTCGGGGACAGGGTGTGCGAACTTTCGTGTCCAACGGCCGATTTCCGCGTAGCCGCTTCTCCGCTCTCTTAATAGTTGCGGGGCTGTTCAGCCTTTGGAGAAACCGATGTGAGGCCGTAGCTGATAATTCCCGCCGGCGTGCCTTGTGGCCGATACTGGGGAGAATGAGACGAGAGATCCTCGCGTTCCTCTCCGAAGAGCTTTTCTTCCTCGGGGAGCAAGAGTTTCTGCGGCATTGGTCGTGCCCTTTCGTCAAGGTGGAACACGAAAGAATACAACTCATTTTTCGACCGACTTGGTGCTAAGCAGTGCCCGTTGAGTTGTTATATATGATTTAATTTGTTACAAATTGTCTTTCATTCGGATCTATTGTATCGTTATACCCTTGTATCGTGATATCACATTGAATTTTTGTGTACATGTATGCTAACATAATCATGTATATTAGAGCAAATGTCTTCACTGTAACGTAGTGATGTTAGTCGTGAATTATAGATGTGCCGAAGTGTATGTGCCCTGTTCCTGGAATGGTATGAAGCCTTTGTGTTCTGTACATGCTGTAAATAAACTTTTTCTAAACAAGGATCTTCGCCCCTAAAAAATCGCATCGATCTTCGCCCCTAAAAAAATTCTGCCTCGGAAAAGTTCGGATGCTCGCCGACACATCTATTACAGGACTGCAGCATACAAGACTGGTGACGTAGGTTGGTTTTGGACACCAATACAATCACTAGGTTGCTCAGAAAAACTGTCGTGCCTGTATTTTGGGCCATGTGCCGCACATTGCCTCGCTTAGGTGAAGTAAACTATACGAAGTCGTCCCAGCCGAGACACCATGCCAGACCCCTTTCATCTGACTTGGTTCACGTCGTCAGGATAAAGTCGTACAATTCGCAAGACCACAAGTTACGAACTATGTGGTACAGAGCCTGCCCTCATGCACACCGTATTATCTTTTCTATTATCTTTTTTTTAATTATTTTTATCCTTGTGCTGTTAAACTTGTTGCTAACAATGTACGGTTCAACTTTCACTTTTGTTTCAAGCTGCAACATCGAGACGTTGTCTTCTATTTTTCTGAAGAAAGCGTAGTGCCGCAATGTAGTGGTGGTAGAGATCGCGACGAAAAAAGTTGGTCACTGCCATCCGTGGCCGTAAATAAACAGCCGTTTCCTCTCGCGACAGTACGCTGAATCCCGGTGTATGTGGACACTTATCAAGAGCATCCCGGCAGATCGAGCTTCAAACGGCCAACGCTACGCGCCTATGGACGTTCCTTTTATCCCGGCATGGTTGAGGTTACCACTGAGAATCGGAGCCTGTAAGCGGGTGAAAAGACCACGCGGACAGTGGCAGGTCACACTGTCGCGTTCTACTCTCAACAGCGAAGCTCAAGCTTCCTCAAGCATTTTTGCCCCCACATATATTTGTGCGACAAGCCTTGGCCTCCGAGATGAACAAGTATACATAGTTCTGTTACCGCATACTTATCGCCCTTCCCGTTCATCGACGGGCACCACAGGAGTGGGAGAAATGAAAGCTTAGACTCGATAGATATGTGAACCGGTGGTATATTGGTGCGTACCGCTGTTGTACTGGGGCTTAAATCAATAATTCGTTTATCGATGTCGAAGTGGACGACTCAAGCCTCGAAACACCGTGGAGGGCGAAGCGCGGTCACGTTTTATTATTTTGTTTTATTTTGAACAAACGACTTGAGCTACGGTACGAGATGTTCGCGAATGCAATGTCATGTAATAAATTTCGACTGTTGCCGTAGCAACGAACTTACAGGAGGTCGTGGAAGTTTCTGTCCGCGCAAGTCGCTTGAAAGAGGCAGAGCACCGCTGCGAGGACGGCGCGCATATTCTCAGTCGAGGAACCGGGCGCTGAGATTCGTAGTCGTTCGATGATGGCGAAGCGTTCGCGAACAATATTTTGCACCCACTACGGAGAAAGCGTCGAAAGTCGGTTGTGGCGAGCAAAGGGAATGAAGGGGGCAATGTAATAATACTAATACTCTGTGAATCTAGGTGAATATGAAAATTGAAGGAAAGTGGCCTTCGAATATCAACTCATGCAGCGAATATTTTCGCATTCTTGATAAAGCGATGCATGAAGGCTGTATGGAAGGGGTCCCACAACATTCATGCATCAAAAGATAATCAATGCATGAGTCGGTATTCGAAGATAATTTTCCTCTAACTTTCATATTTACCTATATTCACCGAGTATTAGCACTTGACAAACCTAGTTACAATGTCCATCAGACACTATCACTTCTTTATTCCAAATACAATTAAAAAAAACGCTGGCTAATGTGGCAGCATTACACAAAGAAGAAAGCAATAGAGACAGCCAAGCGAAACATTACTTTACTACAACAAAGACATAAAATAGATGCAAATATATACATGAAATTAAAAATAACCTGCCTTCACAAAGCAATTATACTCGAACAGTTTCAATGATCATGACACATCATGCACTACTTGCAGAAAGCAGAGCATAGCCATTTAGCTGATACGCTATACAGCTAAGCGTTGCATAACTAAATGGTGATGCCCTGCTAGCATTACATTACTTATACACAACTTACATCTTGCACCGCATGCACAAGCACTGTGCTAACTACAACCAATGGTGAGGTGCACACTGCACAGGTGATTAATAAAAAGTATCACTGCGGCTTCCGAATCACAAAGACGATTCACAATGGATATGTAGATCCCACAGAAAATTAATTTATCGTTCAAGAAACTATTGCCTGTGCTCTCCTGGCATCATGCAATCTATGAGTGATATTCATATATATGCAATTAGTCAAAATCACAAGAGTGGAATGCGCAGTGTATGCCGTCCCACAATTGCTAATTTATTCTTTACAAATAACTTCACTACTTATTCACTATTTGAATACCACTTTGTTCCAACCTAAAAACTTCACAAATAAGTGCAAGGTATTTGAAAAAGAAGCTGTAAAACTTGTGCACATTTACATATGTCAACACCCCATTAAAACTCTACATAGGTGCTTCTGCTGCATTTCACATTGTGCTTCAAGGAAAAAAAGTATTGGTGTGTACGAGCATTAAAGCTGACCTTTGCCATAACAGTGCACCTGAGCTCAACTGCACTACGCAGAGTGACACCATTAGGACAATTTACAAGCACTACTTTACACATTCTAAAATTATCAGGTCGCAAAGCTTTATGAAGCTACGTAACAATGCTGAAAAACAAGACACTTGACACATGGAAATCTAGGGCCTCTAGGACTTTTCCCAGCCTTTTACAATTTTCATGATACGAAACACAGTATGCGAAAAACTGGCAGCACCCGGCATCACCAATGCATACTCTGAAAACCTAGCAAGCTTCAGAGAGAGTCTGAATTGCTTCTCGCAGTTCCGTCCACATCATAGAGTGGTCGCTGCTCAAAGCTGTATGCTGCCGCCTCTAGGGCACGCAGAGATTCCCTGTGCTGCCGCCGAGCGCAGAACATGACAGCCTGTTGAGCAATTGGTGGTGATGAGTCAACCTCGCCCAGCTTGTAGAGACGATACGACTCGGCTAGCGCTGCACCAGCCTCGTCCACAAACACGCCCTGCTTTTGAAACACCTGGAACACCCTGTAAACATCCAACAAGGCCAACACCAACACATCGTCCTCTGGAGGTGGCTCTTCATTCATCAAAATGTCAAGCCGCCGGCTAGCCAAAATCATAGCAGTCTCAAACGCTTTCCGGGCCAAGTATGTGCGGTCCACATCACGCAGATACTTCTTTTCTGGTTCTGGCTCACGATTCAGCTGGACTGCCAACTGCGCCAGCATGTCCACATCATTGCATCGCTCTAAAATCTCCAGCAGCAGTACGATGGAACGGTACATGTGCGTGGCAAAGCTGCCGGCACGATCTATCTCATCACCCGGCGTGTGCCAGATGCCTGTAAAGAAATTTGTGGTCTTCCTTTCGGCAAACAGGCCAGATATAGCTGGTGCTGAATCCAACCCTGCTGCAGTCGGCCGACTCAGTCCAGAGTCCAGCAAGTAGTCGCGCGCCAGCTGCAGATTGCATGAGCGCTTGGAGTGGCAGTAGAAGCGCGCCAGGTAGTAGACGCTCTTGAAGTGCTGCGGGAAGCGACTCAAGCATTCCTTCATGGCATGCACGCACGTCTTCAGCAGGACCTGCTTCATTTCAGCCTCTTCAAGCTTCAAGAATGGATCACTGCTTGAAGCTGGGGACTTCTGTTTGGACCCCTGTACTTTTTCTGATGTGTCAGAGGATAGACCAGGTGTGGCCTTTTTGTTGCCACTGTTGGCATCTGTCACACTTTGCTCATCATGTAGCACTACTGTGGCCAGCTCTTTTGCAGGTGCTTCACGCTGGGCATCAGTACACTTCTCTTGCTTCACTTCCAATGGGATTTCTACACGACAAGGGTCGCTAGAAGGTGTGACACCTCGATCATCAGTGACCATCACTGCTGTGGACATATCTGTGCGGTTCAACGAAGCCTGCCTTTCTTCGGCTGATAACTTTTCACTGACAACGGACAGAAGACAGTCAAGAATTTCCTTTACAACTGACAATTCCTGCTCATCTGCTGAGGAAGGAGAGTCAGTAGTTGAAGCCTTCCCCTCTGCAAATTTCTGCTCAAGATGTGGCTTCTTTGCATTGTAGTAGTCGTGATCAGTCTCCAGGCTTCTTTTCTTAGTTTGTCTGCTTGTCTCAGTAGCCTTTTCTTCTTCACCAGTTTCATCACTCTCTTCATCATTCTCCGATGAGTGATAATCCATGAGCTCAGCTTTCTCCTGGAAATTTGCAAATGGGCTGCTTCCTGCCTTTTGAATGTACTTCCAAATGGCACGTAGCTCATCCTTTGGTGCTGGTGTATCCTCATACTTCAGTAAATATTTGATGGAAAGAGCATGAATCTTGTAATAGAGCTCTAGTGATTCTATCGAAAGTTTTGGTGGTGAGTGGTACAAAATTCACCGTGGATATACAGCATACATTTCGTACAGATGCTGCAACGACTGGTACAAGTGATCCAGGTATATGGCTGGTGAGTAGCCAAGCTTGTGTGTGATCTTTCCGAGAAGGTAGTGGTTGAGCCACATCTCGTCAGCGCGCCTGCAGTCCTCCTCACAACGGCTGGCCGACTCATAGCAATTTTTGGCAGTCTCCAAAAGTTCCTTCTTACGTTTAGCAAGAGCTTCAGCAGCCTCATCACTCAGCACAAATTGGCTGCTTTGCTTCAGCTGTCTGGAAATGTTAGACTGCAGCATGTAGACACATGATCCATACTCAATCCACAATGCTGAGTTACTGGCATCAATCTCAAGAGCACGTTTAAAACATCTAAGTGTTGATGCAGCCCTCTTCTGAATAGTCGACTCATTCCTTGGCTCGCAGGAGTTAATACGATGCTCTATTTGGGTGTTTCGAGAAAGTGCAAGGCCCGCCCAAGAGTCAAGTCGGTCAGGATTCAGGCAAACATCCAGTGTGTAGTAGCGTATGGCTTTTGCAAATTCCTTGTTCTTGAAGTAGTAGTCACCAAGCAGGTAATACAGCTCAAGCACCAAAGGGCTAAAATTACTTGTGTCTGGAAGTGTTGGAAAAGTATCAATACTACCATCAATGTACGCAGCTATTGTGCTTTCAATGTTGTTGGGATCCTGGTCAGGAGGAACCAGTGCTACGATGCTTTTCAGCAGCACCTCAAGCTCTGATGAAACAGTGCTGGCTTTAAAGCTGTCAAAGCCAGGCAAATACGGAGGCTTAAAGAAGTCAAAGACCTTTTTGCAGTTGTCCCATGTGAGACTAACTTGCTTTGCATTGTGTTCCTGAAGGTGTTTCACCTTGCCACGACGATGTGGGTGTCCATAAAGACAATAAAAGCACTGCTCGATGCCATTGTTAAGATCTTCATGGAAAGCAGTCGCAATGGCAGACTTCTTAGAAAGCTCCTGCATTACAACATCTACAAACAAGTACAACAGCACACCATCAGATAATGTACACCACGACCGTCCGCCCAGGTGTTCATGGGCTGTGAAGAAAAGCATCAAAGATGAAGGCATGGCGCCAGTCATTTCAACTGTCTTTCCATGCTCTCCAAAGCTAGCCATGCCCGACTGAGTTTCAGATCGTGCTGCCAAAAGCTGTATCTTGTCTTCTTCATGCTTGAGTATATAATATAATATATTCCATGACAGAACGGTGGGCACTGCCATCTCATTGCTGGACTCGCTGACGTCCATCTGCACATTTATCAGCTTGATGATGTTGTGGGCCATTCTAGTAAGCTTTGGGCTCTCAAGACTACCTAGCAGCCCCATGTCGTGCTTGATGCAACGATGAATATCTGACAGAATTAACACAATTGTGCTAGACCAGTCACATTTGAGAGCTGGACTCGTCGCTGAAAGATACTCGTTCAAAGCTTCATTTAGTGAAGCCTCACCCCAAATCAGACAACCAGAGTAGTCCTTCAATTTCCATAGGGACTCTTGCAAGAGTATGAGCTGGGCATGGCGTTCAGGAATGTTTGCTTTAGCATGTAGCTTGCGACTTCTCGAGCCTGGCTTCTTAAATGTCTGAATTAACAGGTCAGCTACAATCTTATACCTACCAAGCTCAAATAGACGATGCACCTCTTCAAGAGACTGGCATCTCTGCAACGATTCAAGCTGTTCCTGAACAACCTCTCGTGAAATAACATCATTCATTTTACAATTTGTTATGCGTATTGTTAGAGGTTGTTTGTCAGGTGCACTCTCATAATCAATCCTACAAAGAACATTTTCTAGCACTTGCACAGCAGATTCAGTTTCACCACTAAGCATAAAAAACCGTGCCTCTGCCCAAAATGACCGCAGAACAAACGGGATCCATTTCTCTTCAAATACTCCTTCTCTTACCGACATCTGAGCAACAAATTCCAAGTCACACCCAAATTGAGCACTAGGAAACTCTGGTCCCAGTTGATTGCCCGGACTCCTCGGTGACACTGAAGCAGATGGCTGAGCCTGCGCCTTAGCCACAACAACCTTGTCCATCATAAACTCACAATACAGCAATGTCGACATTGAATGTCGCAAAATGTTTGCAGCTTCTTCATGCCCTGTAAAGATAGATGGTCTTTCTATATGTGGTCTTAAGCTCTTGTACACATCAACAAAGATATCACACAAACGAGGAGGCCAAAGAAGATCTTCTCGACTGCTCAGCTCCCACAGGTAGTCTTCCATCAGGTCCATAAGGGTATGCCTATCCCCATGGTCATTAATAAACCTCTGTACAGCTTCTGATTCAGTCTTCTCAATGCCTTCAATGTCACTGACTACCTTATCAACATCTTCCTGAAGAGTTCCAGTCGGAGTCAAGCCATAGGTGTGGTCACTGTTCAGGTCAGAGAAGTTCGGGATGCTGTCTTCCCTATCGTCCTTGCCCTCATATGCCAGACTAGATGGTAGGAACTGGGTCAAAAGCTCCTGGTAGTTGACGCTCTCCTGCGTCTTACGCAGCGTATTCCGAACCCTCGCCGAGCGTCTCTTCAAAGATGGATCCAAGTGTTCTAGAGAGAGACGCTTGCGCTTTCCGCCTCTCCTGCCTCTGCCAAGCGTCAGCCTCGAACCGCCGTTCTCATCGGGTGTGGATAACTCCCGAGTCACAATGGTAAGCTGCTCGGCCAGCGACCCCAGGTCCGCTGGCTGCGCTAACTGCTGTTCCACAGGTTCTGTCTGGGGCTGATCCTCGGGTAGCTCGGCCTGTGACGTTGGGTCGCTGGGAGTGTTCATGCAGATGATGAGGTCGCCCGAAGAATTCCCGCTTCCCTGCTGAAGGCTGTCCGAAGGGGACTCCTTCTTCAAGTCGGTGACTTCGGCGACAGGCTTGTCGTCGATCTCACTCCTCAGCAGGTCCACTTTACACGCCAGCGACATGTCGCTGTCATGCTTGGCGGTGGCTACGAACTCGTACAGTTCCAGCATCGCCTGGCCCAGGGCTACCCAGGACATTTCGCCGAGTTTCTTGCGCAGCGGTATCCTGGGCAACTTTCCAGGCGTGTAAAGCTCGCGTCGCTTCTCCCTCAGCTTCCGAGCTTCCGAGAGCACCACTTCGGCGTCTTCCTTACTCACGGCTCGCGTGAACACCGACGGGTCGCAGCCTTTGAATAGGCCGTCCTGATAGCTCTTCAGGGCTGGATTCTCGCGAAACACAGCTTCTCTGAATGCCAAAGCCTTCACGTAACCGGGGTCTAGGCGCAGCGCCCGTGCAGCATATTCTAGGCAGCCGATGTCGTCGTTCAGTACGTACAGCACGGTCATCAGGTTGCTAAGGCAGGGCCAGTGTTGCGCGCTGCAGCGCAGCCCTTCCTCGAAGGCGATCCTCGCCAGCGGGTAAAGGTAAAGGCCGAGAGCGAGTCGACCTATCTTGTACCAGAGCGTGACATCAGTCGAGTCGATCTCCGCGGCGTCCAGGTAGGCGGCGACGGCTCTGCGGGAGTCTCCCAGCCGCACTTGGATGGCGCCGAGGTTCTTGAGCGCCACGTACTTGAGCATGAGCGCAGGAGGAAGCGTTCCGCCAGCGCTTCTCGCGCTGTTGTCATCTTGAGGCGGCGCGCTGCACCGGCTGATGAATGGCAGCGCTAGGAGCTCGCGGAACGACGCGAGGGCCTCGTCGTGGCTTTCCTGCTGCAGTTGACCGAGTGCCTTGCGGTACAAGCCGAAGGCTTCTTCCTCTTGGGCCTCCCTGGTAACCACCGGAGAGTCGTCGTCATCCTGAGGCGACGATGTGTCGTTCGAGTTGAGCGCGCAGAACTTGATCATCGCCGCCACGGGTCAGAGCTGGCGACGCCGTCGGTAGCCGGGGCATGCCACGGAGAAACCACGAGCCACCCAGTCAATGCACAGTGGCTTCGCTTCTTCCAGCACTCAAGCAGGAAAACGTTCACGAGTGAATCACCAACGCGAAACCGCTGCAGACGGCTAACACGAACTTTCTACAATCAAGGCCCGTGGAAAACGCCGTTCGAAACAAAACAAAAGCTCCGCGCTCCGCCCGCTTAGAAAGCGCTCAAGCTTGCCCGTCTAGACAAACAAAACAAGCCGCCACGAGAGAGCAGCAAAGACACAACAACATTTATTTTGTCATTTATTCAAGGTTGACTTGCGTAAAATATTTATGCATACATAAATTACTCGGTATGTTTAATTCAACTTAATGCACACTTGTAATAATTTACACCTAGTTATTTAAACGAAATGAGCAGCAGACGACAAACTTTGCGCGGTACGAACTAGCCTGACGTCATGGCGGCTTGCCGTCAACTGGCGACAACGCGCAGGTAGATATTTGGTATGTGACATTCACAGAGCGATGGATAACGGTGAATCGACGTCGACGTTGAACGGGAATGCGTGCGAAGCTAGCACGGCGACTCCGAAGGCAAGCGCGAACGCCGAACCGTACTGCGAAAAGTATTATTCCTTGCTCAAACGTTACAACGCTATCCAAAAGGTAAGTGCGACTTTCGCTGCCTGGCGAAGCGCGACGTCCCAGCTGGATTGCGTGTTTCGTTTTTGCTAGAAATGTTTCCTCGTTCAACTAACTACGGGCGCTTCGTTGCTTTGTTTGAACTCAGCAAAACTACCACCTCATGTACCGGATACAACGAGTCAAGAAGCTAACGACAAGATTGACCAAGGAGAAAAGGTGCGTGAGATTCGATTTTTGGTCGATCGATTGAAACGCAGATGTTATGCTTCGCCCCGCGACAAGACATGAATGCTCAATCGGTGTAAGGTTTCATGCACGAAGATTGGCATCGCGTTGTTTGGCGTTTTCAAATTCCCAGGCCCTTCGCGAGAGTACTGTCGTGTGGATGCTGCGTTTGCCGGTGTCATTACCTCGGTTACGGAATATTAATGCAACGGTTATTCGGTGACGTTGTTTATATACGACGTAGCGAAGTTGTGTTGTGTTAGCCATCGCTTCACTTTCGTTGTCTAATATGTCGAAAACGTATAAACAAGCTCCCCCCTATGCAGTTCGTTTCCTTGCAAAATCACGTCAATGTGGCTCACTTGTTGCAGTTATGGGTAGCTTGGTGCGGCAATAGATTTAAGTTTTCTTATTTACTAGATAACTGTATGAAAAACGTATATCAGTACCTCCTTTGCACTTATGTTTATGCCATTATGTCATCTTGGTACTGGTGATTTTGTTGACTTTTCTTGAATCTTGTGTTCTACTGCTGCTGCAGATTTCTCATACAACGGCTCAACAACTACAAACAGGAAAAACAAGCAGCCATGTCCATGACTCAGTACGCTGTGGTGAGTTCAATGATGCATTTTGTTGTCCTTATGTGTTCACCCTCGTACAAGGTGTAGCTCGTTGGCTTGGCACTTGAATGTTCCTTCATGGGTTGCTTGTGCCCGTCACATATAATGTTAAAGTATAAGAGGTATTCACTGATTTCCTTCTGCCAGGTGGCACCAGAAGTGGTTGTTCAGCGATTCGGCAGTCTGATGTTTAGTGGCACTGCGCCACACAGGCACTGCACCACACACTACACCATTTTCATTGGAAGAATGTCTGAACAACATGTGCTGCCGAGAAGTTTGTCGTAGTCCAGTGATCACACCCGTGCCCACGACCATGAATGTGGCGACTTCTGCGTTAGTGCCCCTTGCGTCACATGAATACCTCCTATAGGACGACAGTTTGATGAAAACAAGCTTGGTGTGAATGGAAGCACTCAATGACCAACTGCCGTGCATTGCAGGACGACCGGCAGTTCGGAGAATCAAGCAAGAGCCCATGGATCCGCAGCCACATCATGCGGTCAACGAATACCTGTGCAGGAAACGAAAGGAAAAGTGCGTCAAGACCAGTTGACATCCACATCCAAACAGTTCTCATCCCACCCACAGCCTCATTGCTACAAACATTCTGCACACTTGAACTGTGTCTACTGGGCACCTCATCGTTGTTGCCCACCCTGCACTTTGACTTTTTTGAAAAATGGCAAAGGGACGCTGGGATCATGACATTCTGTTCATTGACTAGCTGGCGTAACTTTTTCTCCATCCATCAGTCACCTCCTTTGTTATTTCGTATTCTTAATCATGTTTTTCTTTCCCTGTTGACAAGACGACATTACTGTCAGGCAGTGCTCAAGATTATTGTGTTCGTGATGGGCCGGAGATCTATGGAATTATATCAGCTCTGTGATTTCATCCAACTTCATTTGATTTCATCTTACACGTGTGCATCGATTTGATTTCTGTAATGCGTTTGTCATTCTATGCTTGTGCAGAAGAGGCACAACTCAAAACAAATTGTGATTTGGTTTATGTACATCATGTGCGTTCATTCTCCATGTAGCGATGTAGTATATTATAGTATCAGATTTACAGAGAACACCAGTAAGGTGTGTTAGGTTATATTGTACATAAAACTTTGTTTTATGTGTTTTATAAAAGGTTTATGTGATGGCCACTACAACTTGTTGCATGCTGGTACGCAAGTTGTATCACTGAACTCATGGTACGTGATTGCAGTGCCCGTGAAATAATTCTTGCGTAGGCATCACAGCCCTACACAAGTAGACCAGGCATTAGCATGTCAACTGTTGGTGTGTCTGTGCAGTTACCTTCTTTTTCTTATTATTATTTGCATGAACACATCTACATAGTAAATGCAAATTAGTGGTCCTTACTATTTGTTTTTCGTACAGGAATTCAGTATTCGAAGTTGTTTGATTATGGAACGATAGATGTGAGAATTATTGATGGTTATTTTTGGCTGTTGTAACCCAACGGCCTGACTTTATGAATGCGAGAGGCCCATGACTTCCATTCATTCATAAATATGGGTTGCTTTTTGCGGTACAGCCCAAGTGCAGTTGTGGTGGGATTTAGTATGTGACCAGCATCGCCATTTTCGGTCTCTTAAAAACTATGTGCATAAATGTCGTTTTCTTTCCTACTGTGAGCACAATACTGTATGTATACCTAGTATCATGTTTCGTCATGTCATCATTTCCTTATCGAAAGCATTGAA